>CM051274.1:18191680-18369180 GCA_027921565.1 Artemia sinica
TGGAGGGAAGGGAGATTTCAGAAACATCTCCCCATAATATAATTTGACCTATAAAGTCAATTCTGATGTTTGTAGTGCTATAACTATTAGCACTTTAGAAATATTTAAAAAGAAAAGCTTTTAAAGTAAAATTTGGAAAATTTTGAGTTTGAAGGGAAGGGGGATTTCAAAAACATCTCTCCATAATATAAATTGACCTATAAAGTCAATTCTGATGTTTGTAGTGCTATAACTATTAGCACTTTAGAAATATTTAAAAAGAAAAGCTTTTAAAGTAAAATTTGGAAAATTTTGAGTTTGGAGGGAAGGGGGATTTCAAAAACATCTCCCCATAATATAATTTGACCTATAAAGTCAATTCTGATGTTTGTAGTGCTATAACTATTAGCACTTTAGAAATATTTAAAAAGAAAAGCTTTTAAAGTAAAATTTGGAAAATTTTGAGTTTGGAGGGAAGGGGGATTTCAAAAACATCTCCCCATAATATAAATAAAGTCAATTCTGATGTTTGTAGTGCTATAACTATTAGCACTTTAGAAATATTTAAAAGGAAAAGCTTTTAAAGTAAAATTTGGAAAATTTTGAGTTTGGAGGGAAGGGGGATTTCAAAAACATCTCCCCATAATATAATTTGACCTATAAAGTCAATTCTGATGTTTGTAGTGCTATAACTATTAGCACTTTAGAATGCCTGCTACTTTTTACAAATCAATATTTTTCTGCTCAAATATTCCTTCGCGTACATACACTCATCATACTGAACAGCCTTGGGGTCCTAGTATGCTACCTAGGCTGGAATATGCTTTAAACAATTAATAGCTTAATGAATACATCTTTCAAAATTTCACTTTGAAGGATGAAGATCACAGAAACAGGTTTCAATTCATGACAATGAGCCAAGATATTACCTACTAAGCTTTGGAAAGTACTAAGAATTTTCTCCTAAAATAACATAGCCCAAAATTATCGATGAATAAATTGTAGGTCCCACCTATATTCCCTCCTTAAGTTTAGACCTGAGGTACGGCGGCTTTACTCACCTTTAATTTGACCCTAAAAAGAATCTATTTGTCAAGGAGACCCTTGCCGCTATCCTTCAACATATGGTATTAATATTTTCAGATAACGCAAGTAAAAGCCTGTTTGGAAATTGTCGCTCTTGTTAAGAGGATTAGACACAGATACTTTTAGACCGGAAACTCTATTTTTGATAATGTGAAAAGCCACATTTTGAACGAAATAACTAAAACTAAGGAATTATGATCGTAACACAGCAATTGAGGAGCGGGTTTTTGTTTTACATAATAGAAAAAAGCATACTTAGCGTTTTCTATCGAATATATTCATTATATTTTAAGATTTTGTATTTTTGGAGGGGAGGGGGGCTAAGTCCGCCTGAAATTTGAATTTACTAGTAAAACAATTTTTTTTTTGGAAATAAAGAATGAAAGTGTACTCACATTGAAAATAGAAATATCCTTTGTTTCAGAGTTAATAAAATCGAGTGTACTATGCTCGATATGCTAATACATAATGAAAATTAAATTCCAAAGCATGAACGTTTTATACGGGGTTTCAATGACGAATTGTTAAGCAGTTCTCTGATTGGCTGCCTAAAAAACAGGTGTCAGCTCGAAAAAAAAAACACTCTGGTTGAAAAAAACTTGGAGTTGAAACAAATTTGTGCGGGGAATCCCCCGTTCATACTGTTATCTTTTTTGCAATGTCTATGAACAGGCGGGGAATCCCCACTCGTTTGGAATGGTACCAACAGGATATAAGCAAATAGCACGTAGTTTCATGACGTGTTTAATCAAGTGTAGAGGTCCCATAGAATAACAATGGAAGGAACATAGAATAGCATGGTAATTGCTATACCTCCGAGCAAAATGGTACCTAGATAACTACTCGAAACCAGTCTGATTGCATTACACAATCTCGCTCCTAATTCCAAAACGTGTTTGATCACTTTGCTCTGAAAGGCGCAAAGGAACGTAATCTAGGCAAATAGCATGGGAAGGAACATAATCTATGCAAAGTATAAGTTAACATACTACTCGTGTAGTAACTCCTACATGAATTATCTTATTTTTACAGGAGACCTTATGGATGAAGAGACCATTCTGGAATTTCTTACGAGCTTAGACGCAATGGCTTTGCCGGATCGAATTGAAGAAGTTAATGCAAAAATTCTTAGCAAAATTGTAGAGGAAAATGATTTTCTGGCGGTACTTTTTTGTAAGTAGGTTTTGCCAATTAGAAGATTATATGCGAATAGCTCTACTAGAAATATGTTCCTTATTGGTAAATTGAAAGTTAAACATTCCCTATTTGTATTTTCTAAGAGCATAATAAGCATTTTTCTTTGAAGTGTCAAGGAGTTAAATGACCTTATTCTTAAACAGAAAAGCTATATCTCAATCAGAAGCCATATTCGCTTTAAAAACCTTATAAGATAACAGTTATTATTATTTTAAAAATGACATAAAATAATCCTCCCCCGCAAAGGCTCTGTGGCTGGAAAGGCAGGGACAAAATACCCGTCAGAGATATACTACTCGAAAATGATCGAACTAAGATGTCTTACGATGAAAATAGAAGCAGTCACATGGTTAAATGTTCAGCTCGCTTCTGTTTCTTTTCAAAGTAGAAAATTTGCTTTCCGGTTTCGCGAGATTGCCTAAAAACAGCAAAAGCTCCTTGAAAATTCATAAGATTAAATCCTAACAAAAAAATATGTATATAAGTCACTGATCCAAAAAAAAACTCCCCGCCCTCTGGAGGAGGGGAAAATACGTATGCTGTTTAAATGATAAATCATAAGAAAATAGTCAGAGGAAGTGAGAGAGAGAAAGAGAGAGAGAGAGAGAGAGAGAGAGACAGAGAGAGAGAGAGAGAGAGAGAGAGAGAGAGAAAGAGAGATTGTGTGGAAAACTTCAGCGATTTATAAGAATTTATTTTGACTGATCCGAAGGAACTACACTGGCTCCACAGAAGTGAATTCTTACAATCCCAAAATCATAAAATGGTCACCCTGTCGAAAAAACAATATTACGTGAAATAACATTGCCAGTGGTGTGTTCTTTCTGTTATTGTTTTTTTTTTTTGAATTGAACATTGCTCAAGTTTCAAGTGTATGTTTATTATTGACCAATGTGAATTGATATTCAAGGCATAACTTTTTTGATATAATAAAAGATAGAAACTTGAGATGGTAGCTTTCCTATCTCTAAGGTGGATTGGACAAAAGATGAAAAGCCATAGTTATATAGAAAAGTTGGGAACATGCTACTTTCAATGCAAAGTTTTTTAAACAAGTTTCTTATGATTTCAATTTTTAAATTTTGCGTATATGTGGCGTTAAAATAAAGAAAATACTTGTCATTAATAAATGTTTGCTTTTTAAACGGCAGGTCTGACTTTGATGTATTTCTGGCATAAGCCTTTGACGACACCAAACCAGTGGCATTTTTAAGCTGATTCAGCTGAATGGTGTAGTTTTCGCTACACGAGCAAAGTAAATTAAAAAAACAAGTATAGATGTATCTGCGGCAAACTAAATAGAACTAAAATAGGGCTAAATAGGATTAAAAGAGGATTAAATAGGAACCTGGACCGTGTTCTCAGGTTTAGCCCTCCCCGTCTCCTCTGGGCCAAATTTTTAGATGCACTCAGGAACATGTTAATATTTCACTCTATATCCTCTATAACTTGTACGGTAATTTAGAAAAGTATATCCAGATTATTTTTCCAGAATTAAGATAAAAAGTTCCTTTGAATATCTTCTCTATAGGGACCAAAGAAAAATGGTCCCTTTGAAACTACTTGTTGTCAATTTGTAAGCACATGAAAGCCATCTTGTGTTCTGATGTCTAAGAAAGCAAAGATAAAACATTTCCGTTTGCATTTTTTATATATTGTTTTGACATGGCTTACTAATTAAAAACTAAGCATAGTTTCTCATTAGAATTTCATGGTAAATAACTATAAGCAAGGAGTGACTCGGCCCAATAGTAACCGAAGCTCTAAAAAAGGAAATTTAATAACAGTTAATGCACCAAAAGGATCGTATTTTTATGCTGATTCTAAATATGTAAGTTCATTAAATTTAGAGTTCCCATCTAAGGCTATGAGCCTGAGGAGATGTGCATGATTTCCTAAAAACGAGAAAATACTCCCAAAATTCCAGCAATCTTAAAGAAATCACGCCATCAGAATCAGCATATCAGAAAATCCTATTTTTTAGGTTTCAAGCTAATGTGGGTTTATTTGTTGTTGCTGTTATTTTTTCACAAGTGATCGTATAGAATAAACGATCCTAGAAGATCGGAAGAGGGCTCATCGAAAACTAAAACCTTTAGTGCCCTTTTGGGTGACCAAAAACATTATGCCACGGGAAAGTTGTATTTACTGCCATTCTCTGACACAAAGCAACGATTTTGCCCCAAAGAGGACCAAATTGCTACTTATTGAAAATTCTGAGATAGCCAATCAATTTAAATGTATTCAAAAGCTTCAAAAAGCTTGTAACGTAAAAGTTGCAGAGGAAGTACTGCAGCAAGGTGGTCAACTCGCTTATGAAAAGTTGTGTTGTCTACTCAAGATAAATGGTTAATACGGACATTATCTTAATGCTTAATTTATCAAAATTTTCCATGAAATGATGCTTAGTAATGTATAATTGCGCGTCAACTATTATGAAGGAATCATTGTGTAGGCTGTGGATAGAGAGGGGGGACAGATACCTAAAACAGCGCATTGCCTAAATTGTCCAACTCTTCATGAGCCCTCAGACTAATTATGGAAAGGAGTATGGGAAAGGGGTAAAAATTATTCTCTCATCTCTCTTTATTTAGACTAAACTTGAATAAAGGTGCTGCTGGGTGATACCTTCCTTCCTGATCCAAAAAAAATGTTTCTGACATCTATTTTAAAGCTTCATTTAACTAGCCTGATTTGCTTCATATTTCATAAATAAATATATACACAGCAATTGCGAGTTCGCACTAGCTGTTATTAAGGAGGGGCAGTAAGTCATATTGTAGGGGGGCAGACACCTCAAAGAATACATTTAATGCCCGAATATCCCAACCCTCATTGTACCTTTAGATAGATATAGAATGAGTTTCAGGGAAGGGGGATTGATATCTAATCCCTATTGATTCCTCAAAACACGTTCTTGCTGGTGAAGGAGGGGGTAATAGTGCCCCCCCCCCCAAAGGGGAGAACTCTGTCTTCAAATATTTGAAACGGTAAATTTCCTCTTTTCCAATTTATATACAATGTTTCAATGTATATACACATAAATATACAATTAAACATCAGAAAACTCTTATTTAGGGGGGTCGTAAAGGCTTCTGCAGCATTAGAAGCTAAAAAACCACCCAAAATTTCCATCCATATGAGCAACAATACCCCTTTCCATCCACCGCGTTGTCGTAGAAACTTCAAAAAGGGCTCTTTCGATTGGAAATTGAAAGTTCTAGTGCCCTTTTTAATATTCAGAAATGATTGGAGGGCAACCAGCCTCTCCCCTCCCAACGCTCATCCTTTCCTTAAGCACATTTAATCAGAGCCTTGAGATAGTCATTTTGTTCGACGTTATTGGAAGGTTCAGTAACTATATCTTCGAGGATCACAACCCCACCCCTCCATAGCCCTCATGGCAAGGTTTTTAAGTTGTGCCCCAGGGGCTTATAAGGTTTTAACGGAGAAGGTGGGCATATAAATTTCGGAGGGGGCTCATTGGATTGGAAATCAGAAGTTATAGTGCCCTTTTCAATAGTCAAAACGGATCGGAGGGTAAATAGCCCCAGTCCCACCTCCCTTTTCCCCAAATGCATCCGATAAAAATCTTGAAAAAGCTATTTAGTTCAAAAAAGTCTAAAGATCAAATAACAAGACGTTTGGGGTTGAAACAACCCCCAATATCCTATGGGAAAAGGTTTTAGGTTATGCCCCTAGAACATATAATGTTTTTATGGAAGGGGTGGTCGTGTAAACTTTCGAGAAGGCTCATTTGACTGGAAATCGAAAGTTCTAGCTCCCTTTTAAGAGTCAAAAATGATCGAGGACAAATAGACCCTCCCCCCTCCCGACACCCTCCTTTCCCCAAACGCTTCTAATCGAAATTGTGAGACAGCCATTTTGTTCAAAATAGTTAAAAAAAAACATGTAACAATACCCTTAAGGGCTGACCCCCTCCCCCAGAGGATTGTAAGTTATGACCTGGGGACATATAAGGTTTTTACTGAATGAGTGGTCGTAAAAAACCTCGGATGGAGCTCATTTGATTGGAAACTGCAAATTATAGTAGCCTACATTTTAAGAGTAAAAAGTGATTGGACGGCAACCATCCTCCTCCCCCCCCCACGCCCATAATTTCCTAAAACACATCCAATCAAAATTTTAGAAAGCTATTTTGTTAAGCATTGTTGAAAAGTCCTGTACTTATTCCTTTGGGGATATCAACCCCACAGCCCTCAGGGCAAGAGCTATAAGTTAGGCAGTTTGTTCATTGTTAGGTATAGTATATGCTATTGAGACAGGTAGGTATGCTTGATGTTTACTTTCCAAAAAGACGAAGGGCATTCAGGCGAGCCTTTCAGAGAATGTTGAGAGGAGTGTGGAACTAAATTAAAACACATTATCTGCATAAGGGCTGTCAAGAGGGCATAACTCAGGGATGACTGAATATATTAATTTGTAACTTCCAGGAAATGATGAGGGTGATGAAAATTGACCAAAACGGCAATATTTACACGCTACTACTACTACTACTACTACAACAATAACTACTACTACTTCTACCAAAAGTAGTACCACTACTACTATCACTACTAAAACTAAAACTAATGCTTCTGTAACGAGTACTACCAAGGCTTGATTGAAATCAACATCTGAGGAAACGTTAAGGGGAAAGTTGAATTAAATTAAAACATACTGTTTGCATTCAGATTGCTTGTACAGGTGTATCAGCAATATTTTTGGAACTGCTTAGCGTATCAACATTAAATTTCTGAGGCATCATGAGTGAGATGCTTAACTGACCAAAAAGAAACAAAATGTACCTGCTACTACTGCTATTAATACTGTTGCTACTACTGTTTCTACTACTACTAATACAACGCTATTATTACTACTACCGCTTCTACTACTACCACTGACACTGTGACACTACTAGTATTAAGGCAATGTGTATGAAGGTGAAAATTTGACAGAATATTAAGGGGAATTCGAACTAAATCAAAACACACTATGTGCATGTGATTGTCAAAAGGGCATATCTCAAGAATGGATTTGGGTACTAATTTTGAGCTTTCAGAGACTGCTAAAAGCGGAAGATCGATTGACCAAAAGGTAATATGTGCATGCTACTACTAACACTACTACCGCGGCTACTTATACCGCTACTGCTACTAAACTACTCCAAGTAGTACTTCAATTGCAACTAATTGCAAGGCTAAAAGTATTAAGATGGAAAGGGCGTCAAAAGGGTGTCAAAAGACCCTTCAGCTGTATTTTGGAACGGCTTAGAGTATCAAGGTGAAGCTTCCGGGTTATCATGAAGTGGGTGTTCAAATGACAAAAATGTAACATGTACATGCTATTACTCTTATTAATAATGTTGCTACTACTATTACTACTACTATTAATAAAACACTACTTCTGTTGCTACTTACTACTGTTGCTATTACTGTTACTACTACTACTAATACAACACTACTAGTGCTACTACTTCTCCTACTACCACTACTACTACAATGATGGAAGCACTATTAAGGCTAACCCTATGAAGGTGAAAATTTCAGAGAATATTGAGGGGAAATTTGAACTATATCAAAATACACTATGTGCATGTGGATTGTCAAAGGAGTATCTCAAGAATGGATTTGGGTATTAAATTTGAACTTTCAGAGAATGCTTAAAGGGAAAGATCAATTGACCACTACTACTGCATATCATTGAAAATACAAACTACTACTTCTATTGCACCTACTTATAAGTCCAAGAGCATTAAGATGAAAACTTGAAAAAGTATTTGAATATGCAGGTTATTAAAAGGACATATCGGCAATGTCATAGCAACGGCTAATTATACTAAGTTGAAACTTTCAGGACTAAATGCGAAGGATGTTCAACTGACCAAAAGGTAATATTTTAATACTACTCCTGCTACTAGTACTATTACTATTAACACTATAGCTAGCACTATAGATTGGGGTGGCGGAGGAGCGTGCGTAGCTGTTTTGGCCTCAGGCGGCTTGGTGCTGCGGTGAGTTGTTGTTAGTAGTAGTAGTAGTAATATTATTGCTACTAAAGCTAAGGGTATTAGTATTTAATATTGAAACTGTATTGAACTAAATTGAAACGCACTATGCCCACAAAAGTTGTCAAGAGGAAGTGTCAGCAATACTTCAGGAACGGCTGATTATATTAAGTTGAAAGTTTCAGCCTGTGCTGAAGAGGATGTTGAAGAAAATCAGAGGTGCTATACGCATACTACTACTAATGCTACTAATACTATTACAATTACTGCTACTGCGCAAACTAAGGGTTTTAAGGTGATGCTTTCAAGGAATTTATAGGCGGATGTTGAACTGACTCAAAACAAAGTAGGAGTATGTAGATTGCCAAAAGGGTGACAAAGCAATATCTCAAGAAAGACTTACATTATTAAGTTAGACCTTTCAGGGTAAGTTGTGACGGATTTTGAACTCGACAGAAGTCACTATATTTATACTATCAAGGCGCTGGTATTATAAACCCATGGCCACTCAAGTTGTTCATTCATTGACGCATTGCAGAACCGTTATTTCGTTAGTTTCTTTCAGCTTAGCGTGAGACAAGACAAAGAGAAATGACAGAATAGACGGAAAATATACAATTTGCCCTATATATTTGCACATTAGGGGGCGGGGTGGGTCGCTAAAGTATTTGGATAGTCTGACGTTAGAAAACAATTCTTACTACATAATATACAGAACCATTAGGCATGCAGACCCACAATACTTTACCCTCCTCTCCCCTAATTTTCAAGTATTTATCCCAAATTTGTTTCTAAAATATTATATTCTTTTCATACCTAGGTATATTTCATAGGGATTGAGCGTCAGAGAAACATATTAGGAGAATATTAGGTCAGGGGTATATCATACAACTACCACCGTTAATACGACTACTACGAGAACTGTAACTAATGACGCTAAAGGTGTTGAAGGTGAAACTTTTAGGGAACGTTTAAGGAGAGTTTCAACTAAACGAAAAACTACACGCATGCACGTTTTCAAAAGGGTATAAAAGCAATATCATAGGCAGTGGTGCTCTATCATAGCTAGCAATATCATTAAAACTTTTAAAAGAGCTAATTCGGTTGGAAATTAAAAGTTCTAGTGCCATATTTAAGAATCAAAAGTGATTAAAGGGCAAGCAGCCCTCCTCCCAAGCCCATTGATTTCCAAACACAGCCTGTCAAAATTTGAGACTTTCATTTTTTTAGCATAATTGAACGGTCCAGCAACTGTGTGTTCAGGGATATTAGGCATGTCAACCCCCCACATTTGTGCAACTGGCCCATTATGCTTTAAAACTAAATGTGATTTTAATAACAAATCAAAAAGCATTGTGTTTATGGTTGCCAATAATACACCTCAGCAATATATCGAGAACCACTGGGGGTAATAAGTTGAAACTTTTGGATACAACTATTACTACTTCTGATCTTACAATTTAACTAAATCAAAAGAGTGTAAGTGTACTCATGTTGTCAAAGAGCATAGATATAATTTTTTGGGAATGATATTAAGTTTTTTTTCAGGTTATCTCGAAGAGTTATAAAACTAAATTAAACAGTGCTATTTCGTCAATATTTCCGAAAGGTGTGTGTTGTTAAAAATTGTAGAAACAATTTCTCCAACATACAAATAGCAAGCCAAACTGTCAATTTTTACGATACAAACGAAAAACATATAAAATATTAATTTATTTTTCTATGAAAAAACTATGTCAATTAAAACAAACAGAAATTAATTTTAAAAAGTTTTTTCCACAATACAAGTTTTTCAAGAAAAGTAAAGAACTCCATTAAACCAAAAATGAGCAGAAATTATGTCAAATAATCTTCCAAGCGTGAAGCTACCACAAATAACCTTTGATAAATAAATCGAACCCAAAAGCCACTGAAATTACAATAAATATCTGAGTCAAACTAAAATCGGGCTGAAATTAAGATAAGTAGGGCTGACAAGTGACAACCCCATACCTTCCTTACATAATTTGTACTTACTGGAAACAAAACTCATTTTAAATGTTTTAATTTGTTAACTTTAATAAATCAAAAACTCTTAAGACCTTAACCACTAAATATCAGCATATGTGTATTAAAGTGACAATCCACGTTCTTTTTTTCAGTAAAGTGCAAATTATGATCGGATCTTGAGAAGGCATGAGAGTACTTTTAAAAAAGCTTCTTATTGTTCTAATTAAACGACCTCTGTGTTTCAGGAGTCGTTCTTAAAGAATTGGGTCAAAATTCAACCTTTAGCGTAAAGAGCGAGGTACTAAGGAAGGAGCAACCCCCCTCACATACGTAACGATTTCTATCTTTTTAGGTTTTGAGTTGCTCCTTACTTTCAGTTGAAAAAACTTGATTTTTAATGTGGGTTCTGATTATCTCTTAAATAATGCCGGGAAATCCGGCTCTGCCTTCATGGGAAAATCTCCCCTCCCTGAGGAAAGATCCTCTAAACAATTCAATTCTGGTGGAAGTTTAACTCGGACGATTACCGTTAACATATTCACGCTTAAAATTGAGTTGGCAAAGAGTAAGTAAGAAAAATAAAAGGAATTGCATATAGGAATTCTGGCAAATTCCCAAGTGTAAAATTTTCCCTTTACCTCCCAATGGAAAATTCTCCCCGTATAAAATCTCTCCAGAAGAACATTGACCCCCCCCCCCCATGACCAATGGCCACTTCCCAATAACAAATGCCATAGATGAACAATTGAGAAATTTTGTGACTTAAAGACCTTTCCTCAGAAGCTGTGGGGGTCAAGTCATCTCAAAAGGCATATATTTTGGACCTTTCAGCTATGCTGCACAAAATGGCTATCTTAAAACTTTGATTGAATTATTTTTCGGGGAAACGGCGATGGGAGGGGGCATATATGCCCTCCAATCTTTTTGGTCACTTTAGAAGGACACCAAAACTTTTCATATCGGTTGGAATGATCCCTTTCCCGATATTTTTGGACTATTTGGCCGATTACCATCACCCCAGGGAAAAAGGAAAAACGAAAAATACAAAACAAAAAACAACGAATAAACACGCATTCCGTGATCTTTCTTATTGCAAAAAAAAAAAAAAAAAAAAAAAAAATTACAAAATCCCACACTTATGAAGGTAGAAACTAGAAACCTCTGCAGTAAGGTTTTCTGATACGCTGAATCTGATGATGTAAATTTCATTAGCATTCTTTGACTTTTAGAGGTTTTTCCCCCTTTTCAAAAATTATACAAATTGTTTTCAGGCTCGTAGTCTTTGATAGGTAGCACTAAACTTAATCTTATATATTTGGAACCAGGATAATAAGTGGATTCTTTTGGTATATCTATAGGTATCAAAACGTTTTTGGAGTTTTGGTTACTATTGAGCCGCACCTCTTCTTACCAGTTCAGGTAGCAATCAATTCAGAAATTCTAGTCTGGCAGCTTTTAACTGTTTTTACAAACTGGTTTTGCAGCGTCTGTGGAATGTGAATTACCTAAAAATGATGATAAAAAATTTCTTCCTCACTTCGCTATGAATGATTAACAGGAAATACTTCACAATAACCATTGTTTTCAGGATTAACCTCCTTTTAAAATTTTCTGTACAGACTTTATTTTCTTTAAATACACCTCCAGATAGAATCATTTATTAGCGATTTAATTAGAGTATCATATCTACCCTTTTCAACACTTTGTGTGGAATAAAAGCTGTTTTTTTTAATCAGACATATATCAGTCTATTTTACTATTAGCTTTTGTCTTTCTTTTGTCTCGTTTTGCCATCTTTAAAATTTTTTCCAGACCCTGACATAGGAATTTCTAATATGGTCACACCAAGCCCCAAATTTATCTTTCTCTCTTTTATTATTTTTCCATATTCTATAATTACATTACTACATTGTTTATTGGGCTGCAAGTTTCTTAGAAATGTTAATGAAAGGATTCTGTAATCCATAAATTTTTCGCAAGTTTCGGGTCGAAGATAGGAAATCAATTGTTTTAAAAAGTTTTTAAGTGTATCGCCATTTTTCCTGTATTCTCCCATTGTTCCAGCAAATTAATGTTCCAGCAAAGGGCAAAAGGAAAAGCGTTTTGCTGTTTGTTTTTTTCCCTCCTAATATTAGAAGTATAATGAGTGAAGAAAAAAGAAAGGGGGAGAGGGAGAGAGAGAGACAGAGAAAGATCAAGGAGTAAGAGTCTGTGATTGAGCGGAGCTATGTTAGTAAAGCCAATTAAAGAGAGAGGGAGATGAGAAGTAATAGTTCTTAAGACCGTCGACAAATTTCTTATTGATAAGTCGTTTTTTAGGCGTGGACTATCGTAAGTGCAAACAAGATGAGACACGTAAGTTCTTGCAGAATATGAAAGCTATTTTGTTTGTAGAATTGGAGCTATTACACTTTTAAGTTGAACCATTTATTTTTGCTTTCGCAGTCTGCTGCTAATTTTAACTCATTTTTTAATAGACTTCACCCTTTATACTCATTCACCTTTTTTACCAAGTATGTATTTATTTACAATTCACTTTTCACTGCACTAGCACCCACTCTTGAAGCGTTTTGTTTGATTTTTATTTTATTTTTTCGCCGCTTTTTCTTTTTAATAAGACACTTTTTCAAATAGCCGCTTTCTTTCTTTTTATATTATGTCGCTTTTCTGTTTTTCTGTTTTCAAGATAAGTCTTGTTACCTTGTTTGGCCAGTCTATATCGTTACTTTTTATCTGCTTTGCCAAATTTAAGATAAAACAATGCGTCAAATCATTCAAAGACATGGTTGAATGAAGGAAAATATTTTTTTTATAAGTAATATAAATCAAAATACATTAACAGTAAATTTACAAAAAAAAAATAAAATTATCTAATATCCAGTTTTAGATACATTTTTTTTGTTCACTTGACCTAACTGTTCCACGTTACCTGAGTTAAGCATAACACCTTATGATAAAAGTGGGCTCTACATTCTAATAAGAAGTTTTGGACTAGACATTCTATTGAAACTTTGACAAAACGCTTTTTGGCATGACATTTTGGCAGAAAAGCGGTCAGTTCTAAGCAACTGCAAGAACAGGCTCTTTTTTTAACTAATGCCTCATTTTAATAATTAAATTTTATTAAGGTATATGTTCTCTTTGGAGCAAGCGATTTTACGACAATCCTCTAGCTCCGAATTTTGCAAAATGACAAAACACTTGTATCATTGGATTCATTTGTCTCATACCTATCCACTTGCCGAGCCAGGATTATGATATTAATTAGGCTTTTTGTTTGAAAAGATTCTAAACTTGGTTCAAAAATAGGGACAATTTCCTTCTTCAAAATTTTTCAACAAATTTCAACGCATTTTCAATCTAAAAAAAAATATACACTAAATTTCAAAAATGTAAATCGGCAGATAGATAGAGCTGAATTTCAGTTATGGAATGATATAAATATTTGTCTTTTTTTTTATACACGAAAACCGAAGGAGAGCAAAAAATATCATATTAAAAATTAATCAGGGAATATAAACCTTAGGCTTATCATTGAAAGAAAAGGTAGGGGAAAGACTCCTTACCATAATGTGAATTTAATCGCTCGTTTCAGATTCTTTCTCGCTTTAGTATTATCTTTTTATGTTCGATAAACCAGGAACAATTTTCATATCTTTGCATAAGACTTAGGAGTTGAATGGATAGGTTATTTTTAATTTTTTTTTTTTCAAAGCTTCTTAAACTTTTAAAGTAAAAGAAATGACGTAAAGTGAAACCTTTCATTAGCAGACACTACTAAAAAGTATTTTGGTTTGATTGGATGTATTTGGGGGAATGATGGGTCCTTTCTTCAAATTTGTAATTTAAGTTAATTTAGGAAATTATTACAAAAGATCTAACCAGAGGGCGTAACATTTGGAAGGATTATGTTACAATATTAGGGGGGTGGCTGAAGAACAAAATTAAAAAAATCATCAAATTAGACAAAAAATATAAGAATTCTTCAGTTCAATTATAATTGTAGAGAGAGGGAGCCTCCATCCTGAGGGCCCTACTCTGCATAAGTGACTGATTCATTCTCCCAAAAACCACCCATGTAAGCTGACTTTATCTTTTGCAATCTTTGCACTTTTTATGCTTCTTTAGTCAAATTTTTCTTTTTGGTTTCGTTGCATAGTTGTTTTTTATGTAAGTTATATAACGGCTACACTTTGTTAAGTGGAGAATAAACTGTGTAGTCACAGGGTAAATTCAATTTTTGGTCTAAAATGACAGTAGGCCGTCAAGAATGAAGGTCATGTGCTTTTTAATTTATTGATGGCAAACAGGAAAACATTTTTGCGCCAATATAATAAAAATTCATAAATTATTTTTCTAGAAATAAATTTTCAAAATAAATTTTTATAGAAGGCTAATAACAGAATTTTTCAGTGTTGCTCCAAAAGTTTTCCTCTGAATACTATTTAGTAATAATACTGTTTCTAATACTGATATCTGCATGTTGCACAATATGCCGATTTTTTTTTTTCTTACTTGAAAGAAAATCTTGAGGAAAAAAAAAATCCGTAACGACACATTTACAACGTCATAATCCGTAATGAAAAATTGGCTTATTCTGCTGTCTAATGATTCTGTTTTAATTTGTTGATATATACGTCTTTTCAAAACTTCAAGTAGGAATATAGAAACTAACAAAAGAATTACAAACTGTTGTTATTTGAAAGTTACATTCCAAACATACAGATAAAACCTAGATATTGAAAAAAATAGAGCTTCTTAAAAAATGTATATATCAATAAATCTACGAAGAGCTTAATTTTAAGAAGACATGCCTTGTTTTCAGGTTTTTTTTTTATATATTACCTATAGGCCTTACTCCTTAACCGAAAAGGAAAAAATTTGCATATTATTTATTAAAATGCTTGATCTGTAAAACAACATTGCTAAGGGTCATAACTTACATCAAACATGAAGCTCTTATCCGTCTCCATTTTGTTAGAGGAAACTGATAGGGATTTTTATGATATGTTTATAGGACTCTTGACTTTTCATACAAGAAAATAAAATGAAGTTCAGTGTTAGCAAAAAAGTTCTAGAATTAACCTGAGATTTAATCAAAAACATTCTTTAAAAATATTTTCAAGAATTAGTTATGTCTGAGGCTTTTTTCCAAAAAGATTTGGGCTCTCTGTTGTATTGTTTTGGTGAACAAGAAGTTCACAAATTAGCACCTTCATTATTGGGATTACGATGCGTCCCATTTGGGGAAACATTGACAGATATTCCCAGAGCCTTTATTAACTAATTTGAAGTATTGAAAAAAGAAAAAAACTCAGCACTAAAGTTACAAAAAAGAGCGACAGCTCAAGCTTTATAAATTGAATGACTAGAAAAAGCTTAAAAGTGGAGTCTCGCACCACAATCTCGACATTGAAAATGCGCAAACACTACGTCGGACGGGTAGGCTCCAGAACATGAACAGTAGCCTACCCTAAGAATTTCATCTCCATTGACCAGATAGACAGTCTAGTAACTAAGGAGACCTGTGCACTTTTTTCAGAATTGTTAGTTTAGAACGTTTCACTTCTTCGTCGTTTCTTTGGTAGAGTCTAATGATTCTGTTTTAATTTGTTGATATATACGTCTTTTCAAAACTTCAAGTAGGAATATAGAAACTAACAAAAGAATTACAAACTGTTGTTATTTGAAAGTTACATTCCAAACATACAGATAAAACCTAGATATTGAAAAAAATAGAGCTTCTTAAAAAATGTATATATCAATAAATCTACGAAGAGCTTAATTTTAAGAAGACATGCCTTGTTTTCAGGTTTTTTTTTTATATATTACCTATAGGCCTTACTCCTTAACCGAAAAGGAAAAAATTTGCATATTATTTATTAAAATGCTTGATCTGTAAAACAACATTGCTAAGGGTCATAACTTACATCAAACATGAAGCTCTTATCCGTCTCCATTTTGTTAGAGGAAACTGATAGGGATTTTTATGATATGTTTATAGGACTCTTGACTTTTCATACAAGAAAATAAAATGAAGTTCAGTGTTAGCAAAAAAGTTCTAGAATTAACCTGAGATTTAATCAAAAACATTCTTTAAAAATATTTTCAAGAATTAGTTATGTCTGAGGCTTTTTTCCAAAAAGATTTGGGCTCTCTGTTGTATTGTTTTGGTGAACAAGAAGTTCACAAATTAGCACCTTCATTATTGGGATTACGATGCGTCCCATTTGGGGAAACATTGACAGATATTCCCAGAGCCTTTATTAACTAATTTGAAGTATTGAAAAAAGAAAAAAACTCAGCACTAAAGTTACAAAAAAGAGCGACAGCTCAAGCTTTATAAATTGAATGACTAGAAAAAGCTTAAAAGTGGAGTCTCGCACCACAATCTCGACATTGAAAATGCGCAAACACTACGTCGGACGGGTAGGCTCCAGAACATGAACAGTAGCCTACCCTAAGAATTTCATCTCCATTGACCAGATAGACAGTCTAGTAACTAAGGAGACCTGTGCTACTTTTTTCAGAATTGTTAGTTTAGAACGTTTCACTTCTTCGTCGTTTCTTTGGTAGTGGCTGTTTGACTTCCATGTGACAACTCCTGAGGAAGCAGAGGATCATTTGGTATCATATCATCTATGCGATTATGCGATTGTAGCAAGATAGGTGTAGCGCCATGTCTTGGTTAAAACTCTTGACAATGCCTACATGCAGGATGAGCATAAGCTTACGACCATTCTTTGAGAACTACTTAAAATAAACGACAAGCTAATAGTATCGAAGTCATTTTGAACACAAACAGCTTTAATGCCATTTAGTTTGAAAGCTGCTACATGTACCAGTAACATAAAAAAAACATGCTTCAGTGTCCTCCAAAAAACACCATCCTTCGATTTTCATTGACTCTTCATGTCCCTTGGAAGATAACCTGCAACTCATAGCGCATGAGTTGAAGTTTTCAAGAGAAAAGTAATTCTTTGATAGACTTAAATAATTGATAGCTACCTTGTAACTACGCTGTCGCCGCTTGGCACAAAGATTAAGTGCTGCTCCCTTCTCTTTCCCTATGGAAGACCCGCTCTGAAAGGATGGCCTTGAGGGCATATTAATACCCCAGCTTTGAGTTCAAAACGAAGGATTTGCCCTTTATAAACGTTTTACAACCCTAATTTCTGTACAGAGATAACCTTCAGTCACCTATAGTCATCTTCAGTGGTCTAGTATGAGAAGTTTTGGACTGTTTTAACTCAAAGCTTACGTTGGGCATTTTAATGAGTTTTTTTTCTCAGCTGGGCCATATCTTTGAAGCTATTGAAACTGCGATTTTTTAAAAGTGTATATATTGATTTATCTTGATGGAGCCGTTTCTATTATGGTCTTAGCTACGAAAAAGACAACCAAGTCATCTCGCGTTTAAATTATCATAGCAAAACAATAGAATATTTGTAATATCGAATTGCAGCCTTCAAAGCTCAATGAAATCTGGCGTCTTATTCTGCAGCGCATATCTTGCTGAGTCCCTGACAGTCAAATTTTGAACATCTCCCTTGAAGAAGCATCAGAAGATCTTTTACTCATATGCTTATATTGAGCACATCGATAAAGACATATGCTATGTGTATGCTGAATATTTTGCAGGTTATAGGTTTAAACTAAAGCTCTATCGAGCTTAAAAAACTGTTTCTTCATATATTCTAGATTCATTTTGTGAACAAAAAAAATAAAATATACTTACTTTTGATATTTATACTTCGCCTCAATATTTTACTTAATTAAGGGTCACTTGTGGATCCCAAGCATCGAAATCGATCCCAAACATCAACTTGTGGATCCCAAGCATCAAAATAACAAGCTAGAAAACAATTATTTAAAATTGATTTCAAAAATTTTTAAGCTGGACCTGAATCGGGATATCTGGTGCAAATGGGATAACGACAATCGGATAATTTAAATGGGTTTTAAATTTTGTGTTTTTATGCCTTAGAAAAAAAGAATATAATGTTTTAATGATTAGAAATATGCTTATCTTAGGGATGGAGCTTTAAGGATTTGGACTGAAGGTTTTGAAAGGTTGTTTTTGCAATCGTGGATACTAGAAAAATGTATTAAATTAGCCCACTCCCATATAGTTTTAATGTAGTATAATGCTTTAAGATATGTGTCTAGTGGTTATTTGAACGACTGGAATGGTTTCTAAGCAATAGCATTTCAAATTTTCCACCCTCCTTTCGTCAAAACGGTGTCATTTTCTGTCTTCCACATCAAGAAACTGTGTCTCTTTCCAGAGCCGTTCCTAGAATTGGTGGTGCCCGGGGCAAAATTAATTTGGCACCTCCTCCCGAATCAAATACAAGCAAAAAAGCTGAAACAAAGTGAAAACTTGACCAATGTGGGGAACCCACTTTTTCTCGTCCCCCTCCACAGCTGCGGACCTGGGGCAGCTACCCCACCCCTTTGAACGGCTCTGTCTCTACCGTAGTTTCCTATGGCAAATGTTAAACATACATGAATACAAAAAGACATATCATGTATGTCTCGTAAAGACTTTATAGCCAAAATATGTAACAATTTATGATTAATTAGTCCTGTTTTGATGATCCTGTAATAACAAAGTTGCCTATACCTGTTTTATTTCTCTTTGTTTTTAGATCGCAGGCAATGCAAGCAAAGTGCCAAGGCACTCCAAGAGCTTGAAAACATAGATGATGAGGCCGATCAGCTTGGGATAGGATTTGTCAAGATATTTGATGAGGCCCTTGCTGAAGAGTATAACCTCCCTGGTGTACCTACCCTCGTTTACTATCGGCATAAAATCCCTATTATTTATGAAGGTAAAGCATTTATTTACCAACAAGACACATACAGGCACACACACACGGATTGACCAAAAAATACTGAAAGGGCGAGAGAAGTGGGGGATGGGTGTGTCTACTGCATGCTTGGGTGCAACTGAGAGTGAAGCTATGATCTCTTTTGCTTTGAAACAAAGTATAATCACCTACGGAACAAATACTGACAAAACTCTCCAAAAGTGACCCCGCGTACCTCAGCGCCTCTAGACGCAAAATGTTGTACTACTTAATCGCTCCGAGCCAAAGTACTTTGCTCCGGCCAATAATTATGCTAGAGCGTGATTCAGGCGACGAGTGACCGGGATGAATTGTGTAACTACGATTTTTAGTTGCCAGGTTCGCATAGGTATACAAAGGTTCACTTTTTTTGTGTGGAGAGGATAGGTTTTGTCAGTACTTGTTCCGTAGGTGATTATACTTTGCTTTGAAAGGAGGATGGAATAGTTGTCTGGTTATAGGGGTGGGTTCCCCAGGTTTTTAGTCTTTTATTAGTTGATAGATTGGGGCTCGTTTTGGGGTTCAGGATGTAGGAAAGGAAAATGGAGAACAGAGGTTATTTTTTCTTCTCTTTTGCTTCTTATAATTTGTTTTATTATTAAGGAAGATTTAGAATCAAACAGTTCACGGTAAGGAACTGTAAGTAAGGAGCAACCCGGCTCAATAGTAACCAAAACTCTAAAAACCGTAATTTTGATACCAATAGATACTTCAATAGAATTGGATTTTTATTCTGATTTCAAATATATAAGTTTCATTAAGTTTAGTCTTACCCATCAAAAGTTACGCGCCTGAGACAATTTGACTTATGTTCGAAAAAGGAGGAAACAGCCCCTAAAAGTCATAGAACTTTAATGAAAATCACACCATCAGATTCAGCGTATTAGAGAACCCTATTATAGAAGTTTCAAGCTCCTATCTGCAAAAATGGGAATTTTTTTATTTTTTGCCAGAAGATAGATCACGGATGTGTGTTTATTTGTTTCATGGAGGGTGTTTCCGCGGAGGATGTTTCCGCGGGGAAGGGACATTTCATATGAAGGGGGTGCCAGATTTCCCAGCATTATTTAAAAAACGATCAGAAATTAAATAAAAAAAACTAGTTTTTTCAACTGAAAGCAAGGAGCAACATTAAAACTTAAAACAAACAGAAATTATTACGTATATGAAGGGGTTTGCCCCCTAGTCAATACCTCGCCCTTTACACTAAAGTTTTTTTTAGTACTTTCAAAAAAGCTATCTATTCTAATCAATCGGCTTTTGTGATTCAGGGGTTTGTGATTCGAACAAAATTCGAACTTTAGCGTAAAGAGCGAGATATTGACTAGGGGTAAACTCCCTAATATACGTAATAAAAACATAAAAATATATAAGTTCGTTACGTAAGTTAATTCGTAAGTTACGTCATAACAAAATTTCGAGAAAGCTATTTAGCCAAAACAATAAAATTAATATGCAAATTTCATTGTAATTATTCATGTTCGGTGAGCCAAAATCAAAGCTGTATTAATTCAAAAACGTTCAGAAATTAAATAAAAAAAAAACAAGTTTTTTAACTGAAAGTAAAGAGCGACATTAAAACTTAAAACGAACAGAAATTATTCCGTATATGAAAGGGGCTGTCCCCTCGTCAACGCCTCGCTCCTTACGCTAAAGTTTGACTCTGTCTTACAACTTTATATTTTAAAACAGTAAAAAACTTTAGTGAAAAGAGCGAGGCGTTGAGGAGGGGAGAGCCCCTTTCATATACGGAATAATATCTGTTCGTTTTCAGTTTTAATGTCGCTCCTTACTTTCAGTGATTAAAACTTGTTTTTTTTTTATTTAGTCATTGTTAAACTTGATGTTACATAAGGCGAGGTTTAGTTTCAATTACAAAACGGGGTCTTCTACAGTCTATTGCTTCAGGAAGGATATGATTTGCGTTATTGTTTACTTTATATGCCCATTTAGAATACAAAAAAATAGAAAAAACATATACAAATATGCTCAAAAAATAAATACGCACGCCTGGTACATGCCTCACACGGACCTCGATGAAAATACGTACATTCTCAATTATACAAATGCCCAAGCATACTTTCTTTTAGGCTAATTAGCACACATATGCGGCATTTCGTTTGTTAACTTTAAGAAATTCATCGGCCAACATTGTAAAGTCTTGAGTATAATATTTAATTCGGCTAACTTGGCAAAAATAATACTTTCATATGTTTAACACACTCAAACAAGGATTTGGTTTAGAGACAAGATGTAAAAGTCTATCCACTGCATTCCTTGTATTTTTTAAGTTTCATTTAAATCAGATTTCGTTCAATCTTTCTGTCCATTAAATTATGCTACTAGAGCACACCAATACATTACGGCAAATTACCATATTACTAAAAATCATACCAAAAAACTATAAAAGATATTAGTAAAAATACCATAGATATGGTATTTTTATAACATATCTATAAAATTACTCATATCTATTGGAAAAACACACACTCGTTTATATTAATTAAGCTAAATATGTTTCAGGATAATATACTATTCTTCATAAAGGGGTTTGTAAATTGTCTTTTAAGTCGTTTGCCAATTTTGTACCAATAAATGAAATGTCAAGTGACATTTATGAGTTGGCTACAAGAAGGTCGATTGTTCCAGACTCTAGACCTGGGCAGGGTTGCCACCAAGTTTACGTTCATACTATTTTTGGTACGTTTTTAAATTTATGTTACAGTAATGTTACGCTTTTGAATAATGGATAAAATGTACAATTTCCGAGTAATCTCGTGGAAAAAATTTGATGTTTCATTTTATGTTTGAAGTTTGATGTTTTAGTTTCAGTTTGATGTTGCTCCTTACTTTCAGTAGATTTTTTTTTTATTTAATTTCTGATCGTTTTCTAACTAATGCTGGGAAATCCGGTGCCCCCTTCATAGCAATGTTCCTTACCCCATGGAAACTTCCTCCATGGAAAGGTCCTCCCTCATAAACCCCGAACCACCCCACCCCCACCCCCCCTACCAGAAAAAAATCCCCCCTGAAAACGTATGTATACTTCCCAATACCCAATACTATACGTAAACATTGGGTAAAGTTTATAACTTTCAGCCCTCCCCCCGAGGACTTTGGGGGATTAAGTTATCCTAAAAGACATAGTTATTATATTTTTGACCATGTTGAACGAAATGGCTATCCCAAAATTTTGATCGCGTTACTTTGGGAAAAAATAAGCGTGGGTGGGGGCCTAGTTGCCCTCCATTTTTTTGGTGACTTAAAAAGGGCACTAGTAATTTTAATTTTTGTTTGAATGAGCCCTCCCACGATATTCTAGGACCACTGGTTTGTTACAATCACCCCTGGAAAAAAAAAAACAAGCAAAAGAAATAAACACGCATCCGTGATCTTTCTTCTGGTAAAAAATGCAAAATTTCGCATTTTTGCAGATAGGAGCTTGAAACCTCTATAGTAGCGTTCTCTGATACGCTGAATCTGATGTGTGATTTTCATTAAGGTTCTATAGCTTTTAGGGGGTTTTTTCCCCTTTTTTCGAAAATCAGGCAAATTTTCTCAGGCACGTAACTTTTGACGGGTAGGACTAAACTTGATGAAACGTATATACTTGAAATCAGCATTAAAATCTAGTTCTCTTGATGTATCTATTGGTATTAGAATTCCTTTTTTTTAGTTTCAGTTACTATTGAGCCGGGTCGCTCCTTACTTACAGTTGGTTACCGCGAACTGTTTGATTAAACTTCCACATTAACAAACTAAGTATATGATATAATATATATTAGCACAAGAAGCCTTTATTGCCCATTGTTACTAAGAAACAACACCAACATACAGAATATGAACAAATATATACCCTTAAAACCAACTTAGAACACAAATTAACTATAGGAAATAGTCCCTATGTATCATACCAATACCCACAAACTTTCCCAACTTCATAACTCCCATAAAGCATATATCGCTTAATATAATATCAACCTATTCCCCCCTTGTAATACCACCCTGGATAATTTTTTTTCGTCAGACCATTGAATTTCTTGCAAAAGCCCAAAAAATGAATTAAGTCATCTTCACCATCTCCACACATTGGGCGAAAGTAAGGAACTATATTCGACTTCACCCTTACCAGATATTATTTGAAAAAAACTACGTTTTCTAAAGAGTTAAAGAGGCTGAGTTACAAGGTCGAACCTTAAAACGTACAGGGTTTAGGAGGCACAGTTGGGGGGCTGCCGCCCCCCAAACCCCCCGCTTTCGAAGCCTGTAAATAAATATGGAAGGGGCTTTCCCCTCCTCAACGCCTCGCTCTTTACGCTAAAGTTTTTTATTGTTTTAAAAAATAAAGTTTTGAGACAGAGTCAAACTTTAGCGTAAAGAGCGAGGCGTTGAGGAGGGGAAAGCCCCTTCCATATTTATTTACAGGCTGCGAAAGCGGGGGTTTGGGGGGCGGCAGCCCCCCAACTGTGCCTCCTAATCCCTGTACGTTTTAAGGTTCGACCTTGTAACTCAGCCTCTTTAACTCTTTAGAAAACGTAGTTTTTTTCAAATAATTTCTGCACGTTTTTGTACAGTTTATTACTTATTATTGCTTGACTAACTGTTAGATGATTGTGTATTATTCTTTTCTTTCTCGACAGGGTGTTTTAAGGGTCGACCTTGTAACTCAGCCTCTTTAACTCTTTAGAAAACGTAATTTTTTTCAAATAATTTAAAAAAGAAACTGAGTTTTTTTTTAAATTTAAATTCAGTATATAAAAAATTTTATCTAACGGTGAATCGAACCCGGGTTTACCGCCTGACAGCGAGGAGTCTCAACGCTGCACTAAAGAGACATAATTAAAATTATTTTTTAGTAAGGGGTATCTTTTTGACGCAAGCAAAACTTGATATTTGGTTTTTGGAAAACAGGGAAGGAGTAATCAGATTGAGCTGAAATTTCGAGGATAAGCTCCCAGGCCCCAGGAAAGCTTATCCTCTAAATTTCAGCCCGATCAGACAACGTTAAAGGGGGGTTGTGGTGGGAAAAATTAACATGGGCTAATATAGGAAAACAAGGTTTTTCGTAAATGTAAATTCGGGGGATATTTTTTTCGGTCTGAAAATATCAAAAGGCCCTAACAGGTCGAATTCTGCTTCGAATGAGTCCTCATTCAACCGGATCCGTTGCCAACTGTGGCCTGTAGGCGTGGCTAAGAAAAAAAAGAAATGATGATGAATTTTAAGTGGCTATATATGGAAGGGGCTTTCCCCTCCTCAACGCCTCGCTCTTTACGCTAAAGTTTGACTCTGTCTCAAAACTTTATTTTTTAAAACAATAAAAAACTTTAGCGTAAAGAGCGAGGCTTTGAAGAGGGGAAAGCCCCTTCCATATTTATTTACAGGCTGCGAAAGCGGGGGTTTGGGGGGCGGCAGCCCCCAACTGTGCCTCCTAATCCCTGTACGTTTTAAGGTTCGACCTTGTAACTCAGCCTCTTTAACTCTTTAGAAAAAGTAGTTTTTTTCAAATAATTTAGTAAAAATGATTGAGTTCCCTCCTCCTTTTTTCAACAAGCTTTAACAAGTATTTGTTATTATATATTGCAATACAAGCACAAGTTTGACGTTACTATTAGTAGACGCAAACATCAAATTTTGGTACGCCTAAGGACAAAGTAAAAATGTTTTCAGAAAAATAAATCCATTTTTAGGATTCTTCATTTCCTAATAAAACTTATCTTATCCATTTGGAGACCTTGTAATGATACTGAAAAAATGCTCGAAATTGCAAAATATCTTTATATGGCCGTATTAGCAAAATAATCCTGAAAAGTGCCACTGGATCGCTAGGTCATTTTTCATTTTGTTTTTAAGGGGATTCGATACCTTAAACATCATTTTTGTGAGCCTCAACGTGAGCCTCAACGTTTTTGTGAGCCTCAACGTCGGCTGACTGTCTCAAAGACAAAGGGTCCATTAGCGAATTCTCTCAGGGGAGTACTTATCATTGAAACCTACTGAGAATTTGTGATTTGACTATGATATTTTATTGAAAAGAAAATGGAATAGTGTCAGCAAAGTTTTGAATCAAAGTGGATTGCACCATAGAAAATTCGGAGACCTGTCAAATTGATCCGATGACATTTCTTTTGAGATGATTTTAGGCATTTTCCTAGCAGGTATACTAGACCGGTCTTAGGGACAACCCCTCTCCTGAAGTTTAAAAGCAACTTATGCTCCGTTTGATCGAAAAAACAGAAGTTACACTTTCTAATGCCATAAGTTTCTCGAAAACAAAATATATCTATCTCCAGCACAAAATAAAAGAAGTTACGAGATTTTTCTAAGATTTCCGGGAAAGAACATGTCGGTGTTGGTTTCTGCCGTTTATTTAGATTGCTTATCCAAGCTTTACAAGTTATGGAGATAACTTATAAAAAATTGTTGCAATAACTCTAAATAATTCGGCCACACAAACTAAAAAAGTTTATAATGGACGAGATAGGCTGATTCCTTATGGCACTAGTTCCCCTTAGCATTGGAATATTTGGGACTCCAAATCTTACTAAAAAATATCTATGTCTGCAACAGTTACGTTACACAAAGACTATTCTGTTACCGTCAACTGTCGAAACATTTAATTTTTTTCTAAAAGTCTTCCAACGTTTATATTTTCCTTTTGTTTCTGACACATAGACAGTGCCTTTTATTCCAAGGTATTTAAAGAAAGCGATCACTCTTGTTAATGTGAATGAGAAGACAGGAATACACATCAATTCATAAACAAAGTTCTTTTGCTGACCATTTGGGTGACACTAAAGAGAAACAAAAATTGATAGCAATTCTATGTCAACATCTAAGAATCAAAACTATGCTTATGTAACATTATTGACTTTTTAAGCTGTATATAGACAATAAAACCCCGGAGTCGTACATACTATATATCATCTTGCCCAAAACAAATGACAATATCTCATATTTTTTATTCAAAAAATGGTTTAGGTGGAAGGGAAGATTACTATGGTGAATTTTATAAATGGGTCCTAATTGTAGAATCAGTATTACTCAATAGGAGCAGAGGAAGCCAAACCATTATTCTGATTTACAGTTTATAAGTACCTGTAGCGCAAATATTACTACTAGTAATAATACTAACAACTCTCTGCAGCAGCAGTACCAAGCCACCTTAGGCCAACACAGCTACGCACGGTCCTCTTCCATCCCAAAATATTCCTGGCCTTCCTCTTTACAGCCTCCTAAGAAGTTCCCCTTTCCTTTAAATCTTTCTTTATGACATTCTCCCACCCGAGCCGCGAGCGACCTGCTTTCCGTTTAGCCCTAGACAGTTGGCCGAATAGGACAATCTTCGGAAATCTGTCATTCTTCATCCGCAGAACGTGCCCCAGCCATCAAACATAGATCTGTACAATGTGTCTCGAAATAAAGCAATTGTATTCAGCAATGCACTCTAATGCAGAAGCATCTTCATTTAAATCAAACCTTTCGTTTTAAAGAACTGTATGTAGAAAGCGACTCGTTCAAATAATAACCGAAGCTTTAAAAAGAAAGAAATTTAGATAAAAATATATAAACTGAAAGAATTAGCATTTTAGTGTAATTTCAAATATTTAAAAAGCATTTAACCTTGAGGTTAATCATAAAAAGTTGTGAGTCTGAGATTGTTTCCCTAATTTTAGAAATTAGGGGGAGACGTATTTCCTCAGTAGAATGCAATTTTAGGGAAAACTGAACCATTGCTCACAGCATATACAAGAGCCCTATAGAGAAAGCGTCAAGTTTTTATATGTAAGGACACGATATTTTATATATTTCCATGAAAGTTGCTAATGAATGTTTTGTTATTTATATATTCTTCTCTCAGGGGCTATCTAGCGGTTCTATAATATCAGTAGAGGGCTCATTCAACCTAGAATTGAAAGTTATAGTTTACCTTTTTAAGCAGCAAAAGGGATAGCACCACAACAAAGTGATACTATCAATTTTCTGCTATTTCATGACACAACACTAAACAAAAATCATTGCTGCAAGATGGTCAAAATGCTATCGAGTGAAACTTCTAAGATAGTCAATCGACTTCATGAAGCTTCAATAGTGCATTTTCAGGCCAAATTCTTCTATCTTTCAGTGAGACTGTACTTATTTATAGAAATAGAGGGGTGGGGGATTTACCACGTAATCCCCGTTCCCCCCAAAGAGTCCTTTTTGGACCACGTCCATGTTGTAGGTTCTGCGGGTTGACAGCTCCTGTCTTATTGTAGACAAACTAAGAATAAAAATTGCACATAAAAGCCAAAAACTTCAGAAAACTCTGACTAGGAAGTGTCAAGCTAATTCATTTTTCAAAAATTACTAGATGGTACTAGTTGAAAGAAATCGGTGGGGCGAAAACATATTTTAATAAATCAGGAGGGGGTGGCAACCCTGCTTGGAATGTAGAGAAAGCTTGTCAAAAAGGTAGAAAATTAGTTAAGAACATTTACTTTAGGCGATTTAACCAACGAGGAAGAGGTGCTTGAATGGTTGGTGTCTAACAAATCAACTGGAGAAGATGAGGACAGAATTGAAGATGTAACAGCGAAAGCGTTAGAGGCAATGATAACGTCAGTTGAACATCTGGCTGTTCTTTTCTGTAAGTACGCTGGAGTTATGAGATATTATAGATAGGTCTTCTGTTTTTTCCTTAAATTAGGTAAGTAGTTAATACTGAAACAAAACACACGGGTGCTTGCAATAAGAGCATTTTGCGGAAATTGATCCCACTAGGAAGCTAAAATATGTAAAATTGCGGTTTTGCTATAATCAGAAAAAGAATTAACAATTTTTTCAAAAATTTAGCCTCCTCCCCCCTTTCCTCCGTTAAAAATTGTTTCAGGTATTCCCTTGCCCGTGGTCAATTTTTTATAAGTGCAAGTGGTGAAAGGCAAAGAAGAAAACAGTAGAGAATAGAATAAAAGTTGAAGTGAAACATGTATGAAGATCAAAAATTTTATTTTGTTTTTTCCAATTTTTATAACATTCTTTTACATTATCATATTCTTTTAGTTTATTAGTGTATCTTTTTATACTTTTTAGTATGTTGCATCCTTTGAATAGTCTTCTTCTAAAGGTAAGGCAACAAAGCACTGATCGCAACTTTTAGAATTTTCAAAATTCGGGCTCTGGGAATGAATCATTGTTCCTTGTGTCGTAATAAAAGAACAACCTAGAACTTTTGAGTTTTTTTTTTTATAGAACCCAAGATCTTGGAAAAAGACCTTTTTCTTCAATTCTTTGATCCATTTTGATTAGTGCTGAAATTCAAGTTAATGTTCAGTTGTACCCTTGTCTGCAATTTTATTTATCAAATCACTAAGTTACTTTATTGGTAGCATTGCTAATAATTTCATCTTGCCCTCTGTTGCTGCCAAGTAAACTTAGTTGAGTGACAAGTGCCAACAACTGATGATTCATTACCTTTCCATTAAGATAAAACATCTTGCCTCAATATTATCAATACCAACAGATGAACTGTTTCAATGGCATGGTTCAATAGATTGACGCCATTTTTATTAAACAATATACGGGAACCACTTTAATTTGATACGCTTGCGGTAATTTTAACAAGACTCAGTTATAGTGAAAACAGAATTTTACAAAAATTAAATGAAATGAAAAGTACAAACTTTTAAATATCATGAATATTCAAGTTTGGAGGCTAATTTGAATTAACTGTCTTCTTCAGATAATGCAGAAGAGAAAGATTCTAAGGCTGTTTTGGAAGAACTAGAAAACATTGATGATGACTTAGACGCCAATGGAATGCATTTTGTCAAGATCGATGACGATGAAATGGCAAAAGAGTACGGAATAGACGACACTCCTGCTCTATTGTACTTCGAAAAACGAATTCCTAGCATTTATGAGGGTAATCTTTTATTTTATTCCACATTATGATGTTTTCTCCAATTTGCATAGTTATAACTGAATTTAGAAACTCTTTCATGGTTTTTTATAGTGTCTTTAGATTTAAAGATTACCTAGAAGATTTTGCAGCTAGTCAACTAAGTGGCTGTATAGAATATATATAATCTTCAAAGCAGACACATGTGTTATTACAAATATAATATGCAACGACTATTACCACCAACCCACTGCAGCACCAAATCGATTGAGGTCAGCTCCAGCCCCATCCCATCTATTCAAAGCTTCCCACCTTACAACCTCCCAGGAAGTTCCCATTTTCCTTCAATCTTTCCTTACGACTTCCTCTCACCCCAACTGAGAATGACCTGCTTTTCATTTAGCCCTTAGGCGGATATAATATATCTAATCTTGAACTGTGTCTTTTAAAGCGAACAAATCTGCCAGTAAGACAAATAATCTAACTGGACTAAAGAAAACATTTGTCTCTTTTTTCTTCTTTAACCTTTGATTACGGCAGGTTGCTATTTATGTTTCGGACATGGACATGTATGTACTAAATATTTCTAACATAAAACAAAACTAAGCGATCCAAGCAAGTACGAGTCTAAGCGTCGAGGCAGAAATGATATTTTAAATAATCATCTAGACAAAACTCAAGCTTTTGCAAATACAGCTATGAATTAAATCTTCAGAAACTTTGATTTAGATATTGCTAACCTTATTGAATGGTTACATCTGTTAAGCTTACTGTAAAGCTTCAAACTTTTATTGAAGATAATCATGAATTCATTCAGACACTATCTCCAAGGGAGGAAAGGGATTATATAGTTTTAGTTGATAAATAGTAGAGTTAGTTTGTCATTCTTTTTTCAAACAGTTCGTGGTAATGAACGGTAAATAAGGAGCGACGCTGCTCAATAATAGCCAAAACTCTAAGAAACAGAGTCTTGATAACAATATATAGATTAAAAGAATTATTTCTCATGCTGATTCAAAGTATATAAAATTCATTAAGCTTAATGATTCCTATCAAAAATTACGAGCCTGAGAAAGTTTGCCCAGTTTTTGAAAAAGTTGAGAAACACCCCCAAAACGTCAAGTGATCTTAATGCAAGTCGCAACATAAGATTCAGCATATTAGAGAACGCTACTGAAGAGGTTTCAAAATTCTATATATATTTAAATTAAAAAAAAACAAGTTTTTTCAACTGAAAGTAAGGAGCAACACTAAAACCTAAAGTGAACAAAATTATTACGTATATAAAGGGGGTTGCCCCCTCCTCAACACCTCGCTCTTTACGCTAAAGTTTTTTAGCACTTTTAAAAAAAGCGTCTTATCGTTCTAATTAAACGGCTCTTGTGTTTCAGGAGTCATATTAAATAATTGGGACAAAATTCAAACTTTAGCGTAAAGAGCGAGGTGTTGAGGAGGGGTCAACCCTCTTTACGTACGCAATAATTCCTGTTCGTTTTAAGTTTTAATGTTGCTTTTTACTTTAAGTTGAAAAAGCTTCTTTTTTTTAGTTTAATTTTTGATTTTTTTTTAAATAATGCCGTGAAATCTGACCCCACTTCCACGGAAAAACCCCATTCACACGAAAATTTCCTCTAGACGATTCAATCCTGGTGCAAATTTACCTTGGATAATTACTCTCAGCCACTCCACATGTAAAATTTAGACGGAAAAGAGAAAGAAAGAATTAAAAAGAATTAAAAATAAAAAGAATTTTGTATGAGAATTCTGACAAATTCCCCCAAAGCATAATTTGCCCTGACAAGTTCACTCTCTGGAAACTCCCGTCCCCATGGCAAGTCCCTCCTATGGAAAAACCTCAAGCAGAAAATTCCCCCCCCCACCCCACCCAAAAATGTATTACTACATCCGAATAACAAATACAATGCGCAAACAAAAGCCAAATTTTATAACTTAAAGACATTTCCCCTGGGGGGGGGGGGGTCATGTTATACCCAAAGGCATGGCTATTGGGCCTTTCAACTATGATGAACAAATGGCTATCTCAAATTTTGATCGAACCATTTTGAGAAAAAAAGGGTGGGGGAGGGGCCCTAGTTGCCCTCCAATTAGTTTGGTCACTTGAAAAGAGCAATAGAACTTTTAATCTCCGTTCAAATGAGTCCTCTCGAGATATTCTAGGACCACTGGGTTGATACTATCACAAACAAACATTTCTATGCCAGATTTTTCAGCATTTTTTAAAAAATGATCAGAAATTAAATAAAAAAACAAGTTTTTTCAACTGAAAGTAAGGAGTAACATTAAAACTTAAAACAAACAGAAATTATTCCGTATATGAAAGGGGCGGTCCCCTCCTCAACGCCTTGCTCTTTACGCTAAAGTTTTTATTGTTTAAAAACCTAAAGTTGCGAGACAGGGTCAAAGTTTAGCGTAAAGAGCGAGTTGCTGAGGAGGGGACCGCCCCTTTCATATACGGAATGATTTCTGTTTGTTTTAAGTTTTAATGTTGCTCCTTACTTTAAGTTGAAAAAACTTGTTTTTTTTATTTAATTCCTGATCATTTTTTTAAGTAATGCTGGGAAATCTGCCGCTCCCTTCATAGAAATGTCCCTTCCCCCAAGGAAAAATCCTCCATGGAAAAATTCTCCCCCGTATCACACTCCTTCGACCCCCCCAACCACAAAAAAATATCTTCTGAAATCGTCTGTATACTTCTCATTAACCAATACTCTATGTAAACAATGGGCAAAGTTCATAACTTGCAGCCCTTCCCCCGAGAAATGGGGGGCATTAAGTTATCCTCAAAGAAATATTTATTAAATTTTAGACTATACTGAGCAAAATAGCTATCTCAAAATTTAGATTAGGTGACTTCGGGAGAAAAATTAGCCTGGCAGGGGGCCAAGTTGCCCTCCAATTTTTTTGGTCACTTAAAAAGGGAACTAGAACTTCTAATTTCCGTTTGAATGAGCCCTCTCACGATATTCTAGGACTACTGTATCGATACAATAAAAACAAATAAACTGGAAAAAAAACAAATAAACACGCATCCATGATCTTTCTTCTGGCAAAAAATACAAAATTCCGCATTTTTGCAGGTAGGAACTTGAAACTTCTATAGTAGGGTTCTCTGATACGCTGAATCTGATGGTGTGATTTCCATTAACGTTCTATGACCTTTAGGGGTTGTTTCCACCTTTTTCGAAAATAAGACAAATTTTCTCAGGCGCGTAACTTTTGATGGGAAATCGGAATCAGGATAAAAATCCGATTCGTTTTTTAGAGTGTCGTTTGCTATTGATTCGGGTCACTCCTTGCTTACAGTTCGTTACCTGTTTGAAAACGTGGAATTTTGTATTTCTGCCAGTTCGTTACTGTTTGAAAATGTGGAATTTTGTATTTTTGGCAGAAGAAAGATCACGGATGCGTGTTTATTTGTTTTTGTTGTTGTTTTTTTTCCCCAGGTGTGATCGTATTGACCCAGCGGTCCTAGAATATCGCGGGAGGGCTCATTCGAACGGAAATTAAAAGTTTTAGTACCTTTCTAAGTGACAAAAAAATGGAGGGCAACTAGGCCCCCTCCCACGCTCATTTTTTCCCAAAGTCACCCGATCAAAATTTTGAGATAGCCATTTTGTTAAGCTTGGTCGAAAAAAATAATAGCTATGTCTTCGAGGATGACTTAATCCCACACTATCCTCGGGCGAAGGTCTGCAAGTTATGAACTTTGCCCAATGTTTACATTTAGTATTGGTTATTGGGAAGTATACAGAAGTTTTCAGGAGGATTTCTTCTGATAGTTGGGGGGGGGGGTCGGGTATTACGTGGGAGGATCTTTCCATGGAGGTAATTTTCATGGAGGAAGGGACATTGCTATGAAGGGGGCGTCGGATTTCCCAGCGTTATTTAAAAAATGATCAGAAATTAAATATAAAAAAAGATTTTTTTCAACTGAACGTAAGGTGCAACATCGAAACTTATAACGAACAGAGATTATTACATATATGATTGGGTTCGCCCCCTAGTCAATATCTCGCTCTTTACGCTAATTTTTTTTTATTACTTTCAAAAGAGCTATCTATTCTAACTAAACGGCCTTTGTGATACAGGGATTTTTGATTCGAACAAAATTCGAACTTGCGTAAAGAGTGAGGTATTGACTAGGGATGAGCCCCCTCATATACGTGATAATTTCTGTTCGCTTTAAGCTTTAATGTTGCTCCTTACTTTCAGTCGAAAAAACTTGTTTTTTTTCTTTAATCTTGTAAAGATTGCTGATATATATATATATATTTTTTTCTTTGCGTGTGTGTACAAGGCTTCATTTTTTACTTTAATTACACTTATGTTTCTTTATAGTCTAGCCAACAACGTCAACTCACTTACACTGTTTGTTTTTTTTTTTTTTTGCGCCAAAACTTGAACAACGGGAGCAATTTGAAATAGTTGAGAATCGTTTTCCTAGAAAAAATGAGTCAATAGGTTTTGTTGGTTTATTTACTTAATATTTTTCCTGGAAATAGGTTGATTGATTGTTAACTGTTCCTAACATTTGACCATTAATTAGGCGGAGAAATTTGAAAATAAGCTGCCCTTTTCGATATGTGAAAAGGAAATTTTGACTGGGAACGAGGTCGATTACGGTTCTCGGCTTTTACCGTGTGATTGTCCGCGTAGGTATAGCAAGTACCTGGCAAAAATTACTTTCTTAGAATCTAAAATGTAAGGGGAATAGTTACATAGTTTTTGTTTCTGTTAAATTTTTTCAGAATTTTGTCTTTATATTTACTGTAAATAAGTGTTGTAGTTAAGAGCAGCTCTCGTCCGTTGCTGAAAAAAACTGATCTTTTAATAAACTAACAAGAAGAAAATGAATACTTTGGCTGCTGATTCTTGAATCCTATTTCCCGTTTCTATTAGAATCGGAAATTATAAACCTGTAATGAAAAAAATAATTGCAAACGGTCGTTATAACATACAATAAATAAGTAATGACTGTCGTCAATGTTATTCAGGACTTCTAAAAGACAAATTTTTATAACAACATACATATTTAAAACGAATTAATCTGTTTTTGCCGATTCCAAATACGACAGATTCATTGGCTTTTAATTTGCCTTTCAAGAGTTTTTGGTGTATGAAATATTTTCTAATTTTATAAGAAAGGTGACATATTCCCAAAGAGGAATAAAACCTTATAAAATTACACTACCGAATTAAGAATGCCTGGGATTCCTAGAGGACAGATTTGAAGTCCCCGTTTTAAACTATGAAGGAAAGTTTTATGCAAGAAAATTTTTTATTTTAGACATTTTTAGTTTTTTTTGGCTTCCTATTCATTATATTTAAGTAGCCTCAAGTGTTTTTTTTTCAGCTTTTTTCTCCACTTCTAGTTTATTAGCCTTCACATTTTTTTTCCATAATGATTTTCTTTTCTTTAGGCCTTATCAATTTTAATTTTTTAAAATACTTTTGAAATGAAAATTGCGGCATTAAATTCTACGACGTCAAGAAAGAAAATGCCGTATTGACATTTTGACTGACTAATTCAGACATTTAAAATTAGACTTACACAGGAATTTCAGAAACTCATCTCCTAGGGCTAGGAAACATGATATTGTGTGAAATGGTAGAAAGGATGATATTCAGACTCAGGGAGCAGGGTTCATGGTCAATAAGGAAGCGTGTAAGTATTTCCTAGGTTGGGAAAATATTAATAATGGAATTCTAGTTGTTCACTATATGACAAAAACTGCAAAGTATTAGTCAGGGGGGTATTTTCCCTTTTAGAACCGAAAGTAGTGACTCAGATAAATTTTCATACAGTTGCGGGGGCAAGTAAACAGATCCCAAGTAAAAGCATAATTTGCAAGAATTCTGAGTTCTAAGCCACTCTTTAGAATGTTGTGCAAAAGGCCGGATTTAAATCTTTGACACCTCTAGGCCAAAGCAATTTTTTTGGGGGAGAAATATCCAAAAATTCGGGGATAGTGGAAGCCCTGAATAGATGGCAACTGATGTGTGATGAGCCAAAAGTAATGCAAGAGAGAGGTGACACCGAGCTCTCAGCTGCCATTCTGAGGAGACATCTGACAGTTTATAAACGGCTACGGAATTCCTGTGTTGTTTTAAATTCACTTTTCTGGGAATAGACGGCGCAGGAGCAAATTACACCTGGCACATTGACGATAAATCACATCAGTCCAGTTTTTGATAAGGAAAAAGGCCGCTCAGTGTCTATTCGCCCCTCGGCATTGTACGCCCCCAGGTCCGGGCCTACTGGGCCTATGCGTAAATCCTGGCCTGGTTGTGAAGTGAATTTTAATTACCTTCTTCTTTCTTCTATGCCTATGACGCAAGAACAGTTGGATTCAGTGATGTCCCCATAATGTTCATGATGTCATTGCTTGTCCACATACGTCATTGCTTGTCTACTACGTTTCTTCCAAGTTGACTTCATTTTCTTCAAAATATCATGAAATAAAGTAATTTATTCTGTAAACTACCTAGATTTCCTTTATTTTTCCGGAAAGACATATTTTCAGCAATGCTCCTTTCTTGAATGCAGGCAAATGACATTTAATAAATGCAGTTTATCCAAAATTTTTTTAGAAAGATTTTACCAATATTAGAGGAATGGAGCAAATATATTGCTGTTTTAAGTCCAGGTTAACTAAAGCCGCTTGGAATAGCATTATTAACAAACCCTTATATTCCTAATCTTTAGGTTAGTGGTTCCTTCTACAATATTAACATATAAAATGTTGTACATCTCATTTTCTAGGACATCTAAAAGTAATGGAACTTTCTCTTTCTCAGTCTTGGAACTTGAATTCATAATTTCAAGTTCCCAATTCATAATTTTCTCTTCAGCATAAAAACAAATAAAAAAATCGTTGCGTAAGCGAAGATTGCATCATATGCAAAATATATTGTTTTAACATTTTACCCCAAATTACAAAATGTCGCTCTAAGTTTAGGAATCACTGTTTTAAGCTGGATTCATTGAACATAATTACTTTCTACAATCATTTGAAAAAAAACTTGATAAGCTCAATAGTACTGAGACTCTAAAATTCGGAATTTTGATACCAATAGATATATAAAAAAAAAATCGGATTTTTATGCTGCCATTGCAATTGAACCACCGAAGCCACCGATTTGAACCACTGAACCACCAAAATGAACCCGAAGCAACTGAACCACTGTAACTGAACCACCGTGCAACTGAACCCCCGTGCAACGGAACCACCGTGCAGCTGAACCATCATGCAACTGAACCACCGTGCAACCGAACCCCCGTGCAACTAAACCCCCGTGTAACTGAACCTTCGAGTAACTGAACCCTCGTGCAACTTAACCCCATTTAACTGAGCCGTCGTGCAACTCAACCCCGTGCAACTCAACCCGATTTAACTAAACCCCTGTGTAACCGAACCCCCGTGCAACTGAACCCCCGTGCAACTGAACCACCTTGCAACTGAACCACCGTGCAACCGAATCATCATGCAACTGAACCACCGTGCATCTGAACCACCGTGCAACTGAACCCTCGTATAACTGAACTCTCGTGCAACTCAATCACCGTACTTAGATTGTGTAAAACACAAATTAGAATCTCTACATGTTCAACCCTCTGGGAATTGTTTACTTTTTAAAGTCATAATATAAATGACTGTCAAGATGATTAATAAAAAAGCTCTGTTTTGTTGTCACAAAACAAAGAAAATCGGACGTCACAAACTCTTAAAGCATACTTATATCTCCTGTTCTTAAGTCTGTTAATGGGGTTTCCCTTCGCCCTGTCACTGTCTACGGGTCTAGGCGTTTACCCCCCTCTTCTTCCAAGGAAAACCCTCCCCTGAAAAATACCCCCTCGCGGAAAATATTCCAAATTGGAATATTTTAGTTGGGTTCTGTTATTTTTTAGTTAAGCTGAGAAGTGCTAAGGAAATTGAAAAAGAAGAATTTATTTGTAAGTCTTGCCCCCCCGCCCTTCGTTCAAAAATATTTTTAATGGAAAATCCTCCAAAAACTCTCACTCTCCCCCCTCCCCCCGAAAAATATCTGTACGTTTCCCAATAACAAACCTATCTGTAAGCAATGGACAAATTACAAAACTTGAAATGGTACTTCTGCAATGGGGCTCTCTGATTGTTTTGTAGCTAGGGAGAGAGAGAGAGATAACTCAAAGGTTGCATTTTAGTGCCAAAACATCTCAACTGTCATTGAGCCGGATAAATAGAGAATTAACTCTAGGGAAGAGACGAGAGGAGTATGGAGGTAAAATTACTTATAATCCCCAGGCAGTTCTAGTCTTTTCTATAAGTCGAAGTGACTGGATACCAACCAACCGCAAGGGGTATTTTTCGGGGGGAGATTTTTCACGGGGAGGTATATTCCAGGGGGGGTCTTATTTTACGTGAGGTGGTATTTCCCAGAGGTATTTTACAAAGGGGGTGTTTTTACCGGGGGGGGCTGGTTGTTCTAGAAACCCTTTTTACTTTTAAAGAGGGCACTAAAACTTTCAATTTTCAATCAAACAATAAAACGTGATTAATAAACGTGATTAACAAAACCCCCACAGTCCTCGGGTGATGTAGGTCCTACAAGGGATGTAGGCTGTTGCAAGTTGCCCATTGTTAAAATTTAAGGATTTTATAGAAGGGATGGTCGTACAAACTTTGGAAAAGGCTCATTCGATTGGAAATTTAAATTTCAAGTTTCATTTTGAAAAATCGAAGGTAATCAGAGGACAAGGTCAAATAACCATGCCCCTGGGATTAACAACCCCACCAGCAGCTCCCGGAGCAAGGGCTGTAATTAAGCTAGTTACTCAATGTTAACAATTAAGGTTTTTATGGAACATACTTTTGTATGAAATTGGGGGGGGGGTGCTCATTCGATTGCAAATCAAAAGTTCTAGTGCATTCTTTAAGAGTTAAAAGTGATTGAGGGGCTTCCATCCCACCCTCTTTTTTCACTAAATATATCCAATTGATTTTTTTGAGATGCCCATATTATTTAAAACAGATCAAAGGTTAAACAACTATGCCTCCAGGGTTCACAACCCCTAGCCCCTGATACAAGGGCTGTAAGTTATGCAAGTTGCCTATTGTTAACATACAAAATGTTTTTCTTTTCTTTTCTTTTTTTAATCTAGAAGAGAGGGCATGTTTGATCCTACAATTACAACAAAAGCATGGAGCATTAAGGTCCAACCTTAGGGGAATGTCAAGAAGAATGCCAAACACAACCAAGAGATATTTTTTCCTTTATTGGTTGTGAAAAGGAAAAACCTGCAATATCTACAATGGCTGATGGTATCAGCCATCACATCGTTCGAAAAATGTTTAGGAGCATCTTCATCTAAATCAAGAGATACTTTGTGCATCCAGTTTTACTAGACGACGTATCTTCAATGTGTCGAGAATAGCTTAGGGTATGAAATTTAAACTTTCTGGGCATGTTGAAGGAATTTTGAAAAAAAGGTCGGAGTGCAGCCAGTCCCCCCTGTATCCTTTTTAGATACAATCTCCTCAAAGATATTTGATCAAAATTTGTTTTCTAGATTGACAAAGGTCAAATATTTTAAACACATATGTTAATTACTTAGCGCCCAGAAAGGTCTGATTCATCTGAAAAAAGAGACATAAAATCAGCTTTAATGGTTTGTGACATCGGATCTTCTTTATTTTTGAAAAAATAAACAACAAACAACTTCAACAAGAAACAAACAATTCCAACAAGGTTAAACATGTAAAAATTCTAATTTGTGTTTTACCCAATTATATTGCCTCATATTTTTAGACTACTGAAAACGTGAGTTCAGTGGTTTAGTTGCAGGATGGTTCACTTACACGAGGGTTCAGTTGCACGGGGGTCCAGTTGCACGGTGGTTCAATTCCATAATGGTTGCGTTGCACGGCGGTTCAGTTGCATGGTGGTTCAGTTGCACGGGGGTTCACTTACACGGGGGTTCAGTTATATGGGGGTTCATCTAAATGGGGTTGAGTTGCATGGGGGTTTAGTTGCACGAGGTTATAGTTAAATGAGATTCATCAGTTGCCTGCTGGTTCAGTTACACGAGGGTTCAGTTACACAGAGGTTCGGTTATACAGGGGTTCAGTTGCAAGGTTGTTCAGTTACACGGTGGTTCAGTTACAGGGGCTCAGTTGCTTGTGGTTCAGTTACACGGTGGTTCAGTTTGACGCACACCATTTCAAATAAATGCATTTCAATAAGTTTATTCTTACCCATCAAAGGTTACGAGTCTGAGAAAATTTTCCTGATTTTCGAGAAAGGGGGAAACAGCCCCTAAAAGTCAAGTGATCTCAATGGACCTCACGCCATCAGATTCAGCGTATCGAAGAACCCTACTAAATTGGTTTCAAGCTCCCATCTGCAAAAATGTGGAATTTTGTATTTTTTGCCAGAAGTAAGACCACGAATGCGTGTTTATTTGTTGTTTTTTTTTTTGCTTTTTTTCCCAGGGTTGATAGTATCGACTCAGTGGTCCTAGAATATCGGGGTAGGGCTTATTCGAATTGAAATTAATAGTTCTAGTGCCCTTTTTAAGTGAAAAAAAAACTGGAGGGCAACTAGGCCCCCTCCTCTGCCTCTTTTTCCCAAAATCGTCCAATAAAAATTCTGAGATAGCCATTTTGTAAATCATAGTGGAAATGCCCAATAACTATGCCATTGGGTATAGCTTGACCCCCCATAGCCCCAGGAGAAAGGTCTTTAAGTTATAAAATTTGCCCATTGTTAGCGCATAGTATTTGTTGTTGGGGTGTAGGCATACATTTTCGGATGGGGGGGGGCAATTTTGTGTTGGGGGGTTTTCAACGGGGGAAATTTCCATGGGGAGGGAAGTTTCAAGGGAGTGAACTTGTCAAGGGAAATTATATACTGGGGGAATTTGCCAGAATTTTTATACAAAATTCTTTCTTATGTCTTGCTTTCTCTTCACCGTCTCAATTTTACGCGCAGAGTGGTTAAGAGTAATTGTCCGTGGTAAATTTTCACCGGGATTGGATTGTCTAGAGGATATTTCCGTGGGGAGGGAGTTTCTCCGTGGAGGTGGGGTCAAATTTCCTGGCATTATTTAAAAACGATCAGAGATTAAATAAAAAACAAGTTTATTTAACTGAAAGTAAGGAGCAACATTAAAACTTAAAACGAAGAGAAATTATTAGTATATAAAGGGGATTGCCCCCCTTAACACCTCACTCTTTAAACTAAAGTTTGAATTTTGTCCTAATTCTTCAATAATGACTCCTGAAACGCAAGGGCCGGTTAGTTAGACCAATAACACGCTTTTTTCAAAGTACTAAAAAACTTCAGCGTAAAGAGAGATTTGTTAAGGAGTGGGCAACCCCCTTTATATACGTAATTAATTTAAAAAGACTTTCAGAAAACAAGTTTTTCAAAGAAAAGTAAAGGCCATTCTAAACTTAAGCTCACCAGGTACAAATACCCGTTAAAATTCAAACTCAAAACTACCAGAAATTACTATTAAAGACTAAATGAAACCCAAAACGAACAGACAGAGCAAAAAACATTCAACAAGTAATAATATAAATGAATAAATAGATCTTAAAGAGAGTAATGCTTAGATTGAATATGAAAATCAAGCTTAAAACGAAAAAAATATTTTGCTATTGAAGTATAAATGAAACGTAAAACGAACAGAAGTTAAATAAACTATCAATGCAAACAAACATACAATACACATTAATGTAAATGAATAAATAAATCTTAAAACGAGTGAAACTTAAATTGAATATGCAAATCAAGCTTGAAATGAACAAAAATCACTATAAACAAGAGTTTGGGTATCACCTCCTTCTCTCACTGTAAAAGTCTAAAAGCTACTGCGTCATTGGCGCTTTACTGAAAACCAATTTTATGACAAATATCTTCTTTTGTACTTATTATGGAAAATAAATATTAGAATTTTGAACTGATGAGCTTTCAGCAATCAGTATCATTATGTATCAAATATTCAGTTTAATTTATTAGCTCCTTCTAAAGTTGTTCAAGACGAGTATACTTTCACTACAAACAAAAGTTTGGATACTGCCTCCTTCCTTAAAAGTAAATAAAAACCAAAAGCCTACTGCGTCATTGGCGCTTAACTGAAAACGAATTATATCACAAACATTTTCTTTTCCAGTTCTTACAGCATTGAAAATACAAATAAAAATAAAATTACAGTGAAATAGATTCTTGAACTGATGGATCTTTCAGAAGTTAATATCATTATACATCAAATATTCAATTTCATGTTGTTTATACTTTCTTAGACTGTTCAAGACGCATATAGTTTTCAGTAAAGCGCCAATGACGCAGCAGGTTTTATATTTTAACTATATTTTATCGGATGGGTTTGGGGAAAAAGGGCGTAGGGGTGGCTAAAGGGTGAGGGGGGGGGCTAATGGCCCTTCGGTATCTTTTGAATCTTTAAAAGTGAACTAGAAATGTCTGTTTTCAATCAAATGAACCCTCTCTGAAAGACATACAAGCATCCTTTCTATAACAACCATATATATCCCCAGAGTGTAACTTACAACGCCTGTTTCAGGGCCCTGGGGAGTTATGTCGACCCAGGAGGTTTAATATCTGATTTTTGAACTATTTTTAACAAAATGGTCACCTCAAATTTTTATCGGATGGGTTTATCCATCCGATAGACCCAAAGGCGTGGAGAGCTGGGGGGCTAGTTGCCCCCTGATCTTTTTTTGGCTCTGATAAAATGGACTACAACTTTTAATTTCCATTCAAAAGAGCCCTTTCTGAAGTTTATACCAGCATATCTTTGATAAGAGCCATATTCGGCCCCAGGACATAGCTTACAATACCTTCCCCTCGGGCCCTTGGGGGTTGTGTCGACACCGGAATTTTTGTTCTCTGACCTTTGAACTATTTTGAAAATGGCTATCTCGAAATTTGCATCGGATGGGTTTGGGGAAAAAAGGATGTGGGAGGAACTAGGGGCCCCCTGATTTCTTTTGACTCTTAAAAATTGAACTAGAACTTTCAATTGCCATTCAAATCAGTCCTCTCTGAAGTTTATACGAGCATCCCTCCCATAAGAACCATATATGCCCCCAGGGAATGACTTGCAACGCCTGCCCCCGGGCTCTGGGTGGTTGTGTCGATACCGGAGTTTTTTTTTATCTTAACTTTGAACCATTTTTAACAAAATGGCTATCTCAAAATTTTTTTGGGATGCACTTGGGGGAATAGTTGCACTCTGATCTCTTTTGACTCTTAAAAAGTGAACGAGAATTTTCAATATCCAATCATATGAGCCCTCTCCAAACTTTATACAAGCATCCCATCCATAAGAACTATATATGCCCCAGAGTATTACTTACAATCCTGCCTCCGGGGCCTGGGAGGTTGTGTCGACCCCGGAGTTCTTATTATATGATCTTTGAACTATTTTGTACAAAATGGCTATTTCAAAGTTCTTACCAGATGGGTTTGAAGAAAAAAGGGCATGGCGAGGGGGGGGGGTGCCCTCTGATATCTTTTGACTCTTTAAAAGTGAACTAGAACTTTCAATTTCCAAACAAATGAGCCCTCTCCGAAGTTTATACGAGCATCCCTCCCATAAGAACCATATATGCCCCCAGAGCAATACTAACAACGCCTACCCCGGGCCCTGGGGGGTAGTGTCGACACAGGAGTTTTTCTTATCTGACCTTTGAATTATTTTTTTTTAAGAAATGGCCATACGTAACGGAGTTTTTGTTATATTATCTTTGAACTGTTCTTAGCAAAATGGCTACCTCACATTTTTTTATCAGATGTATTTGGGGGAAAAGGGCTTGGGGGGCTAGTTGCCCTCCAATCCCTTTTGACTCTTTTGACTCTTAAAAACGGCACTAGAACTGTCGATTTCCAATCGAATGAGCCCCCTTTGAAGTTTAAACGACGAACCCTTCTATATGAAGTGCCTCTGGGAAAAAAAAGAAATGGAGGGTGGAGGGAGGCTAGCTACCCTCCGATCACTTTTGAATCTTAAAAAGTGAATTACAACTTTCAATTTCCAATCAAATGAGCCCTCTATGAAGTTTATACGAGCTTCCCTCCCATAACAACCATATATGCCCCCAGGGCATAAATTACAACGCCGATCCTGGGGCCCTGGAGGGCTGTGTCAACACCGGAGTTTTTGTTATCTGAACTTTGAGCTATTTTTAACAAAATGTCTCTCTCAAAATTTTTATCTCATGCATTTAGGGAGTCCAGGGGAGGGGGGAAAGTTGTCCTCCGATCTCTTTTGACTCTTAAAAGTGAACGAGAACTTTCAATTTTCATCAAATGAACACTCTCCGAAGTTTATACGAGCATCCCCTCCATAAAAACCATGTATGCCCCCAGAGTATTACTTACAAAGCCTGCCTCCGGGCCCTGGGGGGTTTCTTCAACGACACAGGAGTTTTTCTTATTTGACCTTTGAACTATTTTTAATGAAATTGCTATTTTAAAAATTTTATCAGATAGGCTTGGGGTAAAAAGTGTGTGTGGGGGGGCTAGTTGGCCTTGGATATCTTTAGAATCTTAAAAAGTGAACTAGAATTTTCAATTTCCAATCAAATGAGCCCTCTCTGAAGTTTATACGAGCATCATTAATCATAAGGACCATATACGCCCCCAGGACAAGACTTGCAATGCCTACCCCCCGGGCCCTGGGGGGTTGTGTTGGCACAGGAGTTTTTGTTATCTAATTTTTGAACAATTTTAAAAAAAACTGGGTATCTCAAGAATTGTAGAGGATGGGCGGATGGGTTATCGGATGGGCCAGAACTCCAGTCAAATGAGCCATCTATGAAGTTTCTACGAGCATCCCTTTGTTAAGAATCATAAATGCCTTTAGGGCATAACTTAGAACGCCTTCCCCCGGGTCCTGGGGACTTGTATTGACACCGGAGTTTTTTTTATCCGACCTTTGAACTTGTTTTTTTTTTTAAACTAAATATCTATCTCAACATTTTTATCCGATGAGGTTGGAAAAAGAACGCGTGGGGGGGGGGGGGGGGAGGGGGAGGCTACTTGTCTTCGGATCTCTTTGGACTATTAAAAAGTGAACTCGAACTTTCAATTTCCAATCAAATGAGCCCCCTCAGAAGCTTATACGAGCATCCCTTACATAAGAACCATATATGCCCCAGGGCATAGCTTACAACGCCTGCACCGGGCCCTGGGGAGTTGTGTTGACACCTGAGTTTTTGTTATCTGACTTTTAAACAATTTTAAACTTAAGAGCTATCTCAAAATTTTATCGGATGCATTCGGGAAAAAAAGGGCACGGGGAAGGGGGGGGGGTGTAGTTGCCCTCCAATCTCTTTTGACTCTCAAAATCTGAACTAGAACTTTCAATTTCCAATCAAATGAGCCCTCTCTGAAGTTTTTACGAGTATCCCATCCATAAGACCTATATATTCCCCAGGGCATAACTTACAACGCCTGCCCTCGGGCCCTTGGGGGATGTGTCGACCCCGGAATTTTTGTTATATGATCTTTGAACTATTTTTAAAAAAATGGCTATCTCAAAGTTCTTATCAGATGGGTTTGAGAAAAAAAGGGCGTGGAGGGGGATGGATGGGTCAGGTGCCTTTCAATCTCTTTTGACTCTTAAAAAGTGAACTAGAACTTACAATTTCCGATCCAATAAGCCCTCTTTGAAGCTTATACGAGTATCCCTTCCATAAGAACCATATATGCTCCCAGGGCATAACTTACAACGCCTGCCCCCGGGCTCTAGGGCGTTGTGTCGACACCAGAGTTTTGTTATATGATCTTTGAACTATTTATAACAAAATTGATCTATCAAAATTTTTACTGGATGCATTTGAAAAAAGGGCGCGGGGGGGGGGGGGGGCTGGTTACCCTCCGATATCTTTTGACGCTTAAAAAGTGAACTAGAACTTTCAATTTCCAATCAAATAAGTCCTCTCTGAAGTTTATACGAGCATTCCTTCCATAAGAACCATATATACTCCCAGGGCATAACTTATAACTCTTGCCCTGAAGACTGTGGGGGGAGTGTCCTGATCAAAGATATAATTTCCTGAACTTTCAACTACCTTGATCAAAATGGCAATCTCAAAATTCTGATTGGATGTGTTTGGGGAAATGGTGGACGTAGAAAGGGTGTTGGTTGCTTTCCAATCATTTTCGACTAATAAAAAGTACACTAACCATTTAAATTTCCAATCAAATGAGCCCTTTTTGAAATTTCTGCGACGACGCTTTCTATAAAAACCTTATATGCCCCAAGGGCATAACTTTCAACCCTTGCCCAGAGGGCTGTGGGGGGATTGTCTTCCTCAAAAACATAATTTCTATCTGGAAATCAACTACGTAGAACAAAATAGCTATCTCAAAATTTTGATTGAATGTATTTGGGGAAATGGTGGAAGTGAAAGGGGTGTTAGTTGCCTTCCAATCACTTTTGACCCTTAAAAAGGGTACTAGAACTCTCGATTTCCAATCAAATGAGCCCCCTTTGAAGTTTATACGGCGGCCCCTTCCATATAAAGTGCCCTTGGGAAAAAAATAATAGAACATTGGAGCCGTATGGCCTTTACTATAGGCAAGGCTATATAGTTGCCTCTGATAATTTCTGTTCGTTTTAAGTTTTAATGTTGCTCCTCACTTTCAGTTGAAAAACTTATTTTTTTTATTTAATGATCTTAAGAAACACGATTTTTCGGCGAAAAGTAATGAATGAATTTAAAATTTAGAATGGGTTGCAAATTTAGGGTTGTAAATAAATGGGTTTGTAAATAAATATTTAGAATATCTTGTATTTAAAAGTTTATCTACCTGTATCTGTATTAAAATAATTAGCTTACGCAAAGTGGAAAACAAGTTGTGGGTAACAGAATACATTGGAATCATATAATTTGGGCTATATATTTGCACATTAAGGAGAGGCTAAGTTACCCTCCCCCTCACCTAATGTGAAAATATATAGCCCAAATTTGTTTCTTAAGAATTATGTTTTCATCATGTTTTAGTATTTTTCTTATTGAAAAATTTTAACTTTACTTTACTAACTTTACTTATTGAGTGTTATCAGTATAATCCATACGTAGGTACCTTAGAATGAACTGGAATTGGCTTATGTAAGATTTTAAACTTAAAATAAACAAGAATCATTACGAATCAAGGAAAAAAAAGTGATAAGTACAATAAATAATGAAGCCAGCCTTAAAACAATCAGAAATCACTATCTTCAAGAATGACTGAATTGCTTTACTTTTTTCAATACAATACAACATCACCACAAAATAAAATACACCGAACGGAAAGCTGAACTTGTAATTGTTGGGATTAAGAAATATAAGAGATAATTCTTCAGCACACCAAAAAAGTAAATTAATTAATAAAAAAAAAACACATCAAAAAAGTAAATAGAGTAGTAAAAAAAAAATCACAAAATTAGAAAAACGAAAGACTCGGCAAGAAGAAAATTGGGGACAAGCAATGCACGGAAGGTGACACCGACATAGAAATACAAGCAAAAAATAATAAAAGATAAAGTAGAATTCTCTTATGCTCCATCATCAAAGGTCTAGATTATATTTTCTTTTTTGAATTAAACTGGATAAATGACAAGGTTGGAATTTGTCTCTCAATCTATATTTATTTGAGATGAACGGTATTTGATATCTATTTGAGAGTCTTGTCTTCCTGGAATTAGTAGTTAGAAGTCAATCCGTTCTTGAACGCTTAAGAATCAAAAAACAAGATTGAATCGTAGAAATAATGAATTTGGGTTTTGGATTTCAAAATACCACATTGCCTTATTCTAAGCCCTTATACATTTGAAGTCTATATTATTCACGACAAAATATTGATTCTTTCTCTTATACATTTGAAGCGTATAATATTTAAGAAAAATCAAAATATTGATTTTGTCTCTAATGCATTATAAGTTTAATTCTCAACGTCATAATTTACAAGATTGTAAATTATGACGTTGATATATGAAGCGGTATCTTACCGCTTTATTCGAAAGTAGCTGTAGTCGTTTTATATGCGTCGAAAATTATTCAGGCATATGATCGTAAATTAATTTAAACAAGATGTAGGCAAAGAGCAAAACATTACTTTTAAAATCAAAATATACATAAATATGATTTTACAAACTGCGTAAATCCAATATTTGGTGCAAATTTTAGCTTTACATGGTTGACATGAATACGAAATGATATAAATGGGTAAAAAAAAGAAAAAAGTAGCAACATGAGTAGACTATACGGATCTTATCCTCACAATTTGTTTTTTGTTTGAATGATCAAAAACCATAAATTCAGTTTTCATAGAATTTGGTGCTAGACAGTTGGAGACGAGCTATTGGTTAAGTAAACTTGTAGTTAAAATACAATCTGTAATCAATGTAAACGAGTCTCTTGCTTTAACAGACAAAAACATTTCTTGTAAAATAAGTACGGTTGTAAATCTGAACTTAAGGAATTGACGGATGGGCAGCACCCGGAGGGAAGTTTTAGGCATAATTTGACTCGACCCGAAAAGCCTCACCAGGTCTGAAAAGGGTGCAAATTTGGGGAGGAGCATGTAAGGGGCAATTGCCCCCATAGATTTTGAAAAACACCTTTTTGATTTTTTCATTGAAAATATCAAACTAAAATACATCCCCCTTAGCTTTTGAAAAATACCTTTATTGTATCTTCATTACAAAAATTAAGAACCTTGTCCCCCTTACTTGCATTTTTCGTGAAATAGTGCCTTTGGCCCCGAAAACTGGAAGGATTGACAATACTGAGGTGTTTTTTTTTAATTTGAGTGAGTGGTATTTCATGCTCGTTTTTAGTTGATGGAGCCCACTAGCCTCAAAAGAGGCTGATGTGCCGACAAAACCTTACTGAAAAATATGTGAGCTACTTAAACTGTATATTTTTTGCCAGTTTACTTCCCTAAATTTGAAAGGATTAGATTTCAAGAGGAAATAAATGTAGCTGAAAATTAGTTGCGTATTAATAAGTTGACTGCTGCCAATCTAATGTTACCAAAAAAGTGTAAAGTAAAAAGTATAAAGGAAAAACCGTTCCAAATTTATTGTGCTTTCAGTAAAGCGGAAGGTTGGCCAATATCTAGCTCCATTTGTGAAATACGCACTTACCACTTTCTGATTTTTCAATTCTTCGTTGCAAGGTCGGCTTTTTTCATCAACAGTAGAAATTTTTGGATACTAAGTGTGATTGAAATTGAAAATCATTTTGAAAAATGCAAGCTGATTATTCAAAAAGTACTAACGTTTATAGTACTAACGTTATTAAAAAAGTAAGTCACGTTTTATAGACAGATATACACTCTTCCCTTACAAAATATAGCATCCTGAAGTTACATCCTGAAGTTATCCAGTTTTTTCTCTTCATCATAACATTTATATTTCACAACCTCAGGCCTCTGAATAAACAAAACCAAGGTGGTCATAGCCATATGTTAGGTCATTCCAAAGGAGTTTTGCCTGATTAATTTTTTTCTTAAAATTTATTTGGCAATCCTTGAACGAGGGGATACTGGTATAACTAGAATAACAAAATAAGATAAAACATCTTTGAAATAACAAGATCTAAAAAGTATTTATATTTCAAAGTTTTCTCTTATTTTGACAGCTGGCGCTAGAGACTATTTATACGACATCTGGAACTTAGCCAATTCTTGCGATAAGACATAAAAGTAGTCGACAAAGGATTTTGAGAAGTTCCCGGTGTCAACGCTAGTTCTTCCTGCCAAGAAAATAGTAATAAGAAATTAAAGATACCCTCTTTCAATCGATTTTGAAAATAAGCTGAATTATATTTTTCTTGGTGAATGGAAATTATAAGGTTTATAGAAAAAAGATGTGAGGATAAAATATATAGACTAAATGCCTTTCTTGGACATTTACATATATTAACTATACCTTTTCCATTAAGTCTGGACTTCTGGTAGTGCAGTGGATTAATCTTTAATTGGCAATACTAGGTATGAGGTTCGATTCCAGCTACCACTGGGTCCATGGGTAGTTGATCCTTCAGTTAAATAAATTTCTACAAAACATCAGCAGATCCCCTTTGTGTGACAAACCGGCCCATGAGGAACTATTTACTATTTTTTACTATTAAGTTTTATAGTTTCGGGAAGCTTATTAATATAGCCTCAAACACTTGAAGATTTATTTAATTTAAAAAGGTGAAGATAAAAACTTAGATTTAAATAAAAATAGTAAATATAAAACTTAGTTAATTTTTTCTTCCACTAGAATTTTTGCAAAAGTTTTTGATACAATTTAGAGAAACTTTTGGTATTTGAGCCAAAATAGGGTTCAAAATAATTATGCAAAATCTTCGGGTCTTAGGAAAATTCTGATTTAGTTCTTTCATTTGTTTTCCTTTCAGGAAAACATATTAAAAAAAGACATAGAGATATTCCTTTATAATTTTCACATTAGGACCTTTTCACAAGGAAATCTTATCGAATGTTGTGATATTTTTCTTTGATTATTGTCTATGAAGTCCTTTATTTTCTTGAATATATTGTCGTTTTAAGATTTTTCTGAGTGTGTTTGATGTGCTTTCTATACGATGCAGCTAAAAAGATGCGGCCCTTGCTCTCCTTTAGGCAGATGAACCAATGCAAGAGACACTCATTCAGATTTATTAATTTCTGAATTTTTAAGGAGCTGCGAAAAAAAATAAGCCAACAGCACGTGACCTTACTTTATGCTATGTTTTACAGTTAGAAGGTATACATGAATGTTCTCATATGAACATTCATGTGTTTGAACACATATGTGTTCAATACCACGGATTCTTACTGACAGGCCTATCTGTACAACATACTTTGTCAATAGCCACACAATGTTTTGTGTGGCTATGGATACACCATAAATTAATTCTTTATGATGTTTTCTATGATTCGACATCGTCTCGTACATATTTATAAAGCTAGAATCCTAGAAAAGTAAATTTTTAAGTATCAGAACATAATTTTGCTGAAATTCTATAAAAAGGAGAATATGTGAAAATTAAGGTAATCTCCTGATCGTCTTCAAGTTCTACCTTTCTGCTTTTGTTTGTACAACTTCTCTTTTTCAGAACTTGGTCACTATTGACCTGGGTTACTCTTTACTTGCAATTTACTCTCACGAAACGTTTGAGATTTATTCGTCTTAAGATTTGCTTAATTTTCCATTGTGATCTTCATTTAAATTATATTTTGTTTCTTCATGAATAATAATTTATACTTCCTTTTGTTTTGGCATCATGTAGAAGTAACCTTTGCTCCAATTATAGATTTGAAATTAGCTGTTTTCTTTCCAGGAATTTTCTTTATTTAAATTACATTCTTAGACTTATCGGGTCTGTTTATGTAAGTGTTTGCAGATTCAACTGTTTGATGCAGCTGATGTATTCTGTTTTCTCATTGGCTTCATTCGAAATAGCATGGAATGTGTCATAAATTTATCCCTTAACGAGTAGGCCTTAACGAAACTGAAGGAATTAAAAACCAATACCGAAAAGGCTTTGGTAACGACACTTATGAGTAGGGCTAATAATAAAAGACGGATTTATAATTTAGAGGACAATAGCTATTGCTCAAAGAGGGGTAGAAAACCCAATTTTGTACATTTGATGCAAAAGTTAAACTGTTTAGAAGCCACAATTAAAGAAAGAAGGATAAAAGTCTGCTTTATAATAAAAAGCTATATAGAGGATATGCAAAATATCATCACTACAATGCTTAAAGGGCGTATCTGACATTTTTGCATCGGACGTGATTGGCAATAATTATTTGCAAAGCTGCTATCAAATAATGGATCAGCAAATCAATCAGGAAAATCAAAAGCTTGTTCAGCATACATGACCCGGCTGATCTTCTCTTTGAGACAGATGAGCAAAAATGATCTTTGGCAATTTGCTCGGAAGTGTGAAAATGATATTAATGATCTTTAGGTGTAGCGATGATTAATGCTGGATTTACAGCTTGGTGTTCCTAGGCCCAAACGTTTTCGCCACTCCGTTCCTGCGAAATTTTTATGGAAATCCCTAAAAATTCGGGGATAGTGGAAGTAATGAACAGATTACAAATGATGAGCCAAAGGAGTATTTAGGTCTAAAGGAGTAAAGGATTATTGTGCCAAGAAATATTTATGCCTATTTTCCTTGAGAAGTAATTACCTACTCGTATGGTAAGGCTTTCGGCAATGTGAGGTATATAGTAAATATATATAGTTTCTATGGAGAGAGATAGTAAAATCAGCATGTAAAGAGTAAATTAGAGATTTGACTGTAGGTTCTTGGGCTCGCTTAATAAGGCAACTTTTAAAGAGTTGAGGGCCGATTTAAGTGAATTTATATATTAAATCAAGAAAAAATTCGTCACAGCTGGAAGCCATCTTAAGACAAAGAGATGTCAGCTTCTTGGCTGTTTTTAACTCGGGGTCACCACTTCTTGAGTTCCTTGAGACAGAAAGTTTTGAACCATATTTTCTAGAATTTTCAGGGGCTTTTAGAAGGTGGGCCTTGTATACGGGAAATGGTTCTTAAAAATGACGACACTCTTTGAAAGACGGAGAAATTATGAAATGGCCGGCATGGAAGTAGTGAAAATATTCTGCAGAGTCAAAAGGAACTGAAGAGAGTCCATGGATTCTCAAGGCGAGTTTTAAGAAGCAGATTTAAGGTTGACTGTTCAATTAATTGCTTATCGCTGCCATCTCAGGGAAATAAATGAATGCATTGATATTGCCAGAAAGAGAGGGCTCGCATTCTCAACAAATATGTCGGTGTGCAAACGATTGAGGTTTCTTATATATTTTGTGAGTGTTTAGCACTGTCGGATTTGGGAGATAAGATCCCTGATTGTATGAAGAGATTAGCTGGTGAATGTGACTAAGGATGAATAACAATTTTATTAGGTGAGCAATAAGAATCCTCCGGATATAAGGAGCATATTGAGAATTGTAGGCTATTAAAGGTTAGCTTTAGTGTAAATTTAATCATACTAATCAAACGACCATTTGATTATTAATAATGGCTATCATTTTGTATTTTGTGTCGACCCCATGCTTTTTCAGTAAATACTACGTAATATCGTAGTTATTTACAAGTAATTAGTTGGAACTGTAAACTTTTGACATGAGATCTGGCAATATGGAACTGGAATTCACGTCTCTGTCAACATAAATAAGTACAAGCTCCTTTATTTTGATGGTGTAAAACATCAGGTGTAGGTGGCCGCTAACAGTTTTACGATGTTATAAACTTCTATAAAATAATCTCTCTGCGTTATTCGTTATATTTAGGTAAATCGTTTTAAATATTTATGTTACTTTACATTTGCAATTTAAAGATATATTAGTGTCTGCGTACTTGGAGGAGATTCCGTAAAACCGTGCTTATGTTTTTACGAAGAGATTTTTTTTCCTAAGGTATATGATACTTCCGCCTATGAACTTCTATAAATAATCCCTCTGCGTTATTCGTTATATTTGGGCAATTTGTTTTAAGAATTTATGTTATTTTACATTTGCAATTTAAAGATATATTAGTGTCTGCGTACTTGGAGGAGATTCCACAAAATTGTGCTTGGATTATTGCGAAGGGATTGTTTCTTAAGCTATATGATCCTTGCGCCAGTTTTTAGTACACTAGTTTAACTTGGTCCATGGGTTTTAATGTTTTGATGTTTGACGATAATTCTGTTATTGTTCTACTGAAATACGTTTGGAAATTGTTATTTTTTTTTAGATTGAAAGTACTTAATGACTAGGCAAAAAGGGATAAAATAGGAACAAATTCCCAATTCTTCAGCAAGATCAAATTACTCTACTAGAAAAGTTTAAATAATATCATAGTCCTGATTCCATGAGTGAGCATTCTGAATCTAATAGATTCAATGATATTAGTATATGCTCCTTTCAGTGGAAGCTACAGATGTAGGCTTGTCGCAAATTGTATTTTCAACTTGGAACACAAACCTCAAGTGGAGATTATGTCGGGAGGTTTTGCACTATAACTCTGCTGTAAAACCTACGTATTTTTTTATGCTTAGAAGGAATTGAAAGGACATTCCAATTCAATTTTTTTTTTATCAAACTTCTTCTACTCCTTAGAAAAAAAAATAAAACCTAGTAGGTATTAAAAATCCCTTAACAGTCTTCACAATCAAGATTAAAACAATTTCTATTTAAAGACTTTCAACTCTTGGAACTAATATGAATTTATTTTTCAATATATATTTTAACTTCCAAACATTTTGCTATATTGCTTATCTCCTAAATCAACGTTCATTTACTTTGAAACATTTTCCTAAGACCTGAATAGAAAATAACAAATTAACTTTAAAAGAGTACTGTAAATATGAAAGTGAACAAACAATGCTAAAAAAAAACTATAATCACATTTAATGAACTGTTTGCATCTTTCTTTGGGTTCCTCAGTTAAAATTTAGCTTTAGTATCAACTGAATCTATAAATAGTCATTTTAATCAAGTACATAAGGAAAACTTCAGAGTGTTCGATTCGGATTTGCATTTAAATGAACCAATTGAGTAGCTGAAAAAAAATCTAAAGAATGTTTTGCATTTTTTTTCTTTTTTTACGTAAATATGGGAAACATTTTGAAGTGTCGTCAGATAGGGCAGGGAGTCAAGGATTCTACTATCTAATTAAGGAAATCGTTTCCTAAGGTCCCTTGGGATCAGGGGAGTAATTTGATATGGGGCAGGGGGGCAAGTGCCCTTATCAGACCTCAGTTTGCCCCCAGGTCCCTGTTTGTCCCCCAGCTGAAATTTTGTTTCTTAAAAAATCTTGTCAAACTAGGATAAGCCTGCATAATTCAAGCATCCACAGAAGCGGGCCAGTTTTTTTTTAGTATATCTTTACCTTTTTTATTACTATATGACTCATTTTTCAGTTTTCACTGTCATTTTCACTTGATTTTGGAAAATTGACTCCAACTTTACCCTCCCCCCCCCCCGGATTTTGAAAAAATTGCGCCACTGCTTGGAATTTAGAATTTTATTTTAAGGATTGTACCAAGACCACCACACATAGTTCTTTTTAAGTCATAAAAATGCTGGGAAGTCCGAATTTATGGACAATTATATATTTTCCTGTCTCTCAACATCCCACTAAATCTCGCGGAATAAGTCTTCATTGTCTCCGCATAAAAAGAATGTACCTATGTGAACTTACGCCCTACCTCTAACGGTAGTGAAAGTATTTGGCGAAAGGAATTCCATCCCCATTCAGTGTGTTCCTTCTCTGTACATTAGCTGTACAGGAATTGAGTTTTTCCATTGGCTGTGCAAGGATTGCTCTGGGGTTAGTATTCTTTGACTTCCTGAGAATAAAACTAAAGGGGTACATTGCCAAAATTCTAGAGGAAAAATCATGGATGTTTGGAATGATTGCCCAAGACTGGCAAATCGTGCATTTTAAGACTATTTTTTCGTGGAATTTTTCTTTGGAGCAAAAGTGAGGGATTTACTCAGTAATTACCCCTTCTATATGCATATATGCTTATAATACCTTCGATGGAAATCTAAAATTGGAAAACTTATTTTTAAATAAATGTTATCTTTTTTTTTGAAAAAGCAGTCGTATGTTATTTTTAAACATAACTTTGTCTTTTGTGGGACAATAAGGGGTACACAATTTGTATCTTCAACTCTGTATGAATCATGTATGTTTATTTGTTAAGAGCGATTAAAGTTATTATTGTTTCGCAGAACCATTCGTTTAGCCATGCGGGGGGGGGGGGTTTGGAGGGGGGAGCTTATTGTAAAATAAACTCTCCTTGTTGATCTTTTTTTCAATTCAATGTACAAGAATTTTATTCAGTTAGTGGCCCTCAAATATATATTTCCTGTTCTTTAAACCTGAATATGAGGTTTAACAAATTTTATTTATTATGATTTCAATTTTAAAGAATTTGATTTTATAAATTCATTTCTAACTTGTAAGTAACAATTTCAATTCACATTATTTTTAATTTTCTGTTTGTAATTTAGCACAAAGCAAATTGTTTGTTGCATACCAGTTTTTTAGGAGGAAATTTAATATATTTTTGATTTTCTAGTTCTGATGGCTTTTCTTAGGCGAAATTGCAGCGTAGCTCTTTTTTTCAGGGGATTTGATGAAGGAAGAGGAGGTGTTAGCTTGGCTTATTCACCAGCAGAGTGCAGATGAAATAGAAGAAATCAATGATGAAATACTCGACAAACTCATCCTTGAAACTAAACACCTTGCTGTTCTTTTCTGTAAGTTTTCTTTTGATTTTCAATTTCCATCTTATTAACAGTTCTGATAATTTATTTTTGAGGATGTTTGTCATTGAGAAATATGACTTACCACTCAATCAAATTTTATTATGTTTTGTTATACCATTATGAAGTGCTTCTATTATCCCTATTTATTAGAAGGGTTTGCCCGGATTTATCCGAAAGAAATCCTTAACTGGTGGATTATGACGGTGGTATTTCCACTATCTCGAAATTTCTTCAGGGTTACCCTAAATTTCCCTGAGAAATTGATTCTCCAAAATCTTCCCCAAAATTATCATTATCAAAAAGAAACTATTTTATTAAATGTTGTTGTTAACGTTCGTGTATTTACGAGCGCTAATTTTTAGCAAGATTTCGAAGAATCCCCTTTTATTTTCAGGAAATTCGGGGTAACCCCCCAAAAAACCAACTAAGAGAAAAATCTCAAAAAAACAAACGAGACTGTGCAAAGTGGAGAGAAAAGAAAAGACAAATGCAAAACAACGCGGATATTTTGCCTGTGTCCAAACAAGGCGTCTTCAGCACGAAAGAAACACAAGAAGAACAGGATAAAAAAAAACAAGATAAAATTAAAAACCAATAAAACCACCACCAAAAAAAAAATGTACAATTGGCGCAAACAGATCAACGTAGGGAAAAGATGCTATTATAGAGTTACTTCAGTGAGGACACCAGAGTAACTGAGGAAAAATAAAAAAACTATAAATTACTTTAATTATTCTGTTGCGAAATAATCCTTTTGTTAGCTATTACTGAAGCAAATCGTTTTGGTCTAGCAGGTAAAATAGTCCCCTGGTGATTATTTAAAATCTTAACTCCCTTATTGACTATTGATTCACTCTTTAGAAGGTTATCATAAATTGGGTCAATATTTAAATTACCTGTGTCTCTGTTTATCGAAAGGTTAGCAAACATATGTTTTTTAATTTCTATGGCTTCCCTCGCCCATTGAGTGTAACCCTTATCATTTGAAATAGCTAAGGCTTCATCAAATTTTACAAAATGATCTGGTTGAAACCAAATATGCTCTGCTAAAGCTGAAACAAAAGATTCTGGAGGCTTGCTTAATTGTAGGGTTTTTTCTATTGAATTTCGGTGTTCAATTAACCTTTCAACAAATTGTTGGTTAGTCCTACCAATCTAGAACTTCCCACAAGAATACGGAATTTTATACACCAAACTTACTAAATTTCCCTGGGTTAAATCCTTACCAGAACTAAAGAAACTACCCATTGGCCTCAACGATTGGAAACATGTATCAATACCAAATTTACGTAAAACCTGTGAAAGTTTCTCGCCCAAACCAGGTACATATGGTAATGAAATGAAACTTTTTGATACATCTAAATCTACAGACTGAGAAACCCCAATAACCCTACTATCATGTTTAACCCGTCTATTTTCAATTATTTTATCAATGAACTTAATTGGGTAACTATTACAAAACAAAATATCCCTCAAGTATAACAATTCCGAATCCAGAAATTCCTGGGAACAAATTCTAAAGGCTCTATCCACTAGTGAAATTACAACCCCCCGTTTCACCGACATAGGGTGGCAAGAATGCCACCGTTTCACCGACATTCGTCAATTGTACGGGCAACAATTAGCCGCTTCTGTCAATTATTATTTATCTTTAGTTAAAAAACATGCAAATTTGTTAAATCAACAAATTTTCTTAAAAAATTGCAAGAAGGAATAAGTGATTCCGAAATCTTTTAAAATATGTACCCATTTTGGAACTGAAAATGAAACAAAATTAAAAAACAAATTAAGCCTAATGGCTTTAAATCACGTAATTTATGAACAAAAACAGAGACGTTTTCAACTGTCTAAGGACTTAAATTTTGTTGAAACCCTTTTAAGAAATAACCTTCCATCTGACATTTTTATACGAATTAAGGAAATGGCCATTAGATCTTTTCGCCATGATTTTCATTTGTCCAAGGTTCGTTTGGTTGACAAGTTTAATAAACTTTTGTTTGAGAAGTTCCAAGATTCAGATGTTTTTTATCCTCGTCATTGTCTGGGTCCAGCAATTAAGAATTCGTCTTCTAAACCTCTTAATATTCAACAGGAAGCAGTTTTGTCGAAGGGTTCTAAGTTCTGTTTTCCAACACCAATCTCCTATTCAAAAATAATTTCAAAGGTGGAGTCAGGAATTATGGCTTCTATAGATAAAGTTGATACTCCTCAAGAACTTAGAGCCGATATCGTAAGCAGACTAAACACCTTTAATATGAGCTTAATTGGTAAAGACATTTCACAAAAAAATGACATTAAAATACTTTCAGATTTGAAAAAGGATAAATTCCTTACTATCACCAGAGCCGATGAGGGAAACACGATCGTAATTATGAACACTGAAGACTATAATAATCAAATGAAATCCATTATTTCTGACACTATTACATACAAAAAACTTGATTTTGATCCTACAGATAAATATGTAAAATCAACAAGAAAGGAATTGGAGTCAATGAAAAATAATTTTCACAGTTTTATAACAAATATTATCCTAGGGGTTGTTCGGCACCCAAGATCTATGGTCTCCCTAAGATTCATAAGACTGGAGCCCCCCTCCGCCCCATTGTGTCAACTTTTCCGTCACCTGTTTCCAAATTAGGAAAATGGTTGTCGGTAGCATTGCGTCCACTTTTGGGAACACAAAAATCATATTTAAAAAATTCGACAGATCTTACTAATAAATTGCGAAATTTCACGTTGGAGGATAGTTCAATTCTTTGCAGTTTCGATGTTGTGTCCATGTACTCAAATTGTGATTTAAAAAGGTGCGAGGACATTTTAAAAAGTAAATTAGAAAAACACTTTGATTTAATACATGATTTGACTTTAACAAGTTTGGATATTGAAGTCATTATGAGACTAATTATTGTAGTAAATGAATTTTCTTTTTATTTTGGTTTTAGAGGGGAGTTTTATAGACAAATTTTCGGGTTACCTATGGGGGCTTCTCTTTCTCCTTTATTGGCAAATCTTTTCATAGATGCCATTGAAACCTCCGCTATACAAAGTTTTAGAATCTTCCCTTGCTTCTGGGGTAGGTTCATGGATGATGTGGTGTGCGTTTGGAAACATGGATTAGACTCCTTAGACCTATTTTGTAAGCATTTAAATAGTTTTGATAATAATATTAAATTTACAGTTGAGTTTGAGGATAATAATAAATTACCTTTTCTGGATATTTTATTAATTAAAAGGGATCTCCATTTACTTTTCTCGATTTACAGAAAACCAACGCACAATGATAGGTATCTAAATTTTCATTCTTGCCACCCTATGTCGGTGAAACGGGAGGTTGTAATTTCACTAGTGGATAGAGCCTTTAGAATTTGTTCCCAGGAATTTCTGGATTCGGAATTGTTATACTTGAGGGATATTTTGTTTTGTAATAGTTACCCAATTAAGTTCATTGATAAAATAATTGAAAATAGACGGGTTAAACATGATAGTAGGGTTATTGGGGTTTCTCAGTCTTTAGATTTAGATGTATCAAAAAGTTTCATTTCATTACCATATGTACCTGGTTTGGGTGAGAAACTTTCACGGGTTTTACGTAAATTTGGTATTGATACATGTTCCAATCGTTGAGGCCACTGGGTAATTTCCAGGGCCGTATCCAGGATTTTTGTTCAGGGGGGGGGGGGTTAATAATTTTTGACTTTTTTGGTTTTTTTTTACTAATTTTTGACTCAGTTTTCGACTAATTTTACTGATTTTTACCTAGGTTTTGCTAATTTTCGACTTATTTTCGAGTCGGTCAAAAATTTCAGGGGGGGGGGGGGTTCAAACCGGGTAACCCCCCCCCCCTGTTTACGGCCTTGGTAGTTTCTTTAGTTCTGGTAAGGATTTAACCCGGGGAAATTTAGTAAGTGGGGTGTATAAAATTCCGTGTTCTTGTGGGAAGTTCTATATTGGTGGGACTAACCAACAATTTGTTGAAAGGTTTATTGAACACCGAAATTCAATAGAAAAAACCCTGCAATTAAGCAAGCCTCCAGAAACTTTTGTTTCAGCTTTAGCAGAGCATATTTGGTTTCAACCAGATCATTTTGTAAAATTTGATGAAGCCTTAGCTATTTCAAATGATAAGGGTTACACTCAATGGGAGAGGGAAGCCATAGAAATTAAAAAACATATGTTTGCTAACCTTTCGATAAACAGAGACACAGGTAATTTAAATATTGACCCAATTTGTGATAACCTTCTAAAGAGTGAATCAATAGTCAATAAGGGAGTTAAGATTTTAAATAATCACCAGGGGACTATTTTACCTGCTAGACCAAAACGATTTGCTTCAGTAATAGCTAACAAAAGGATTATTTCGCAACAGAATAATTAAAGTAATTTATAGTTTTTTTTATTTTTCCTCAGTTACTCTGGTGTCCTCACTGAAGTAACTCTATAATAGCATCTTTTCCCTACGTGGATCTGTTTGCGCCAATTGTGCATTTTTTTTTGGTGGTGGTTTTATTGGTTTTTAGTTTTATCTTGTTTTTTTTTTTATCCTGTTCTTCTTGTGTTTCTTTCGTGCTGAAGACGCCTTGTTTGGATACAGGCGAAATATCCGCGTTGTTTGGCATTTGTCTTTTCTTTTCTCTCCACTGGCCACATTCTCGTTTGTTTGTTTTTTTTTGGAGATTTTTCTCTTAGTTGGTTTTTTGTCATGGCTGGCCGGTTCGGCTTAAGATCTTTCATTAACCCCCCAAAAATAAAGGATGGTGAAAGCACTGTCCTCAAGAGCAACTGGTTATGGTGTTAGACTAGTCCTGACGTTGTGGGTTCAAGTCCTGCTGCGTGCATTTTATTTGTAAATACGAATGTATAACGAAAATAACTTTTCATTTAGATCAGCTGATAACCAGTTAGTTGACCAAGAATTCTGGAATATTAATTTTGATTTTAGAAGTTCTTAAGAATATACTGCTTGCAAGTGTTCTAAAAAATTAGGATAATAATAGGATAAATATAAAAAAAGTGTTACAAAAATGATAACGTTCCGATTATTAAAGGGGAAAACTATGCACCTTTGTAGCTGCTAGGCTGGGTGGTAGCTTTCTTTTAAAATATTAATTTGGTGTCTTGTAGCTTTTTTGGGAAGTTCAGCGAGACTAGTTTCCTTTTAAGGACATCCTTTTTCGTACTGCAGGTCAAGTACATTGAATGTTTTAGAAAAGTTTTGTTTCGAATTTAGATTCCATCTCTATATAAAGTTGCCCCTCAAAAATTAAATCATGCCTACGTACCAGCTACAAACAAGCAGTATTATGGATTCTTTTCGTCTAGACAAACAAATTTTTAGCGTTAGAGAATCTTCGACATTATATAAAATTATTCAAGGTCCAATCACTTCACTCCAAAAATAAAAAATGGAGATAATCAAAAAAACAGAAACAGAGCTGGTGTTGACCCTCGTTGAGAAAAACGTTCCAAGGGTATCTGACTGTGTTTTTGGTGTATAGAAAAGGATGAAGAATATTTTGGTAAGTATTTTTTGTAATATAAGAAAGTCGCACATTCTCTCCTCTTAGCAATCACCAATTTTACTTTCAAAATATATCTAATTTTATTTTTGGACGTCACCTACTCTTTTTTCTAATATTAATTAACACCTGAACTGAACACACTTCAAGTCATATCCTACCAAAAACCTTTTGAGTAAAAAATCTCCCCTGGAAAAGGGCGTCCTCAGCCAACAGGAAGCACTTCATACGGTAGCTATTTCACACCTCAAAACTTTTCTGGATAGTGGCTCTACGGCGGCCCCCTTAAAAGCATATGATAATAATAAAAATTAATTCAAACAAATTAATTAAAATTATTACAGTGAAACAAAAGCCAAAATTATCTATCGTTAATGGCCTTTAAAAGACTTTAGTTTTTTGTTTCCAAATTTGTCTTGTAATTTTTTGGAGCTCAGTATTATGTTTAAGGAATATACTTATTGACATAAAAACTTAAGAGTCAGTCAAACACTTTGACGCTAATGTTATATAACATAAAGTGGACTTAATGATTTGGCGTCTCAAACAAATTTGGCCGATAAATCGCTTTAACACAATCATGTGCAGCTCTTATCAATTATTCAAGCTTATTGCAGAAGTTTCTGGACCCAACCCAAAAATTTGCACCAGCTTGGAGCCACAGTAGCACTTGACTTAAGAAGGTCTTATCATTCGTAATGACTTTATATCTGACAAATCATGCTAAGCTTTTGAAGGAATATTGCTAGGATGTTTTTGACATATCAAACACATAGAATAACAAATAGTGGAGGCTATTGGATTGTTATATACTTTGAAACACTTCAGATGGAATCCTTTATTCCAATGAGTGAATAGAGAGCATGTATACAATAAGTTCTCGTAGCTCTTCACTGGAATTTTTAGAATTAAAGTTTTTTTTTAAGTTGAAAAGTTTTTAAAGTTGAAGATGAGTTTGTGGATTAAGACTGAAATATTGGTAGAGACACTATGACAGTGGTCAATTATGGTTCCGAAACTTCGTCGTTTTGAAAGACTTGGGAAGATTTGTCAAATCTCTTCAGGGTCTCCCCTTTTCTAGGTCTATAATGAAAAAACGGTTAAATGAAGGTTAGGCTGGGTCTTCGCAGATGAAAGTCAGGGTGCCAAAGATTAGGATTATTACACCACTCATCTAGTACCCAATGGGAAACGGCTGTCCGCCCAAATGGGACAGAAAAAGGTCACTAAGAAGGATTTAAAGGAACTTGGAACTTCCTTGAAGGGGATGAAAGGTGAAGCTTTCAATAGGTTGGGATTGAAGCTGCGTTAGTCCCAGGTGGCTAGACGCTGCAATGAATTTTTAGTAGCAGCAGAAGTTTTCAAAGCAACTTTGAAATATCTCAGTAAAATATAAGCTATTGATCTGGTGAAATTTTTGATGTGCCATCTATTACTTCGTGATGTACCACTTGATGCCATGTCTAAGGTAATACACCAGTTGTCACCTACTGAAATTCAACAAGCATAGAAAGGTTCAAATTGTGCCAAGGTTCTTACGTTGAACTGGGTGTTAGTATTTCAGTCTTTGTGCAATAGTTTCAAAAATTTAAACTTGGAAACTGATTTTTTTTTCCTTTTTGTAACTAAGAAATCTGTTTCCAACTCCTTTTTTTCTTAAATGGCTAGGGCTCAATGGTTTACTTTAAAATACTAAGGACAGCATAATAAAAATATTTTTTTTTGTCCCCTGGGTCCATCTTAGTTCTATTCATGCCTAAAACTACAATTTTCTAAGTCTTTTCTTCTTGTTATTTGAATTATGAAGTTTTTAGCGTGATACCGCATTTCTGTAAGCGTTGCCATGTTCAACCATGAAAATAATCACAATATTTTTTGCCCCTAAAGATCCAAGCAACAACAATATATGGACTTCCGAAGACAACCAAACCTTTAAAGGAAAGCTATATGTTATTAAGCAATTCGCTGTCATGTGTTTTTAGTTTGTTTTCTGTTGATTTTTAGCCCATGTTTTTGTGGTTTTTGACACAAAAAATTTGACATCCGGTGCTATCAGAAAACTAAATATACAACTAAATATAACAAAAAACATATATAAAAAACTAAATATGTAAAACTGAATATAAAGGTCTTTTCCCTTAAAAATTGAATTTCCAAGTTTTTCCTAATTTTCAAGATATACATATAGTTGAGAAGTTTATATTTAACCCGTTAAAAAAAAATCAGACTTTATTTACACTGTCCTTGGTACTTTATGTCTAAGCCTGTGTACGAAACTTAACTTTGAGTAAGTCTTGACTGTTCCAGAAACCTGATGTAAGCTCAGAAGTTTCTTGGTAAAAAAAAGAAAACACTTGTAATGATGATAGTTATACAATATTAAGTTATCTGAACAACTCCTATTTTGGAAAGTCATTCAGAGCAATTCGTTTATTGGTATATTATACTTTAAGTAGCCTGCATATACTTGAATGAGTACCTTATGATAGTAAAAACGAAAGAAAATGGAAAAAGTAGATTATTTGAACATGATTCTACATCTGTTGCTACTGCTAAAAACCAATTGTAGCATCAAACTTATTCCAACACAGCAGCTACGGATGTTCCTTCTCCACTCTAATCCGTTCAAACTATCATTCTTTATTACCTACTGTGAAGTTACAATTCCCTTTCAATCCTTCCTTGGGGGTCTTTTCTGAATAGTGTGTTTTCATCCAGGTGTCTTCAGGTTCAGGTTCATACATTTTTCAAACAGTTCGTGGTAACGAACTGTAAGTAAGGAGCGACCCGGCTCAATGGTAACCGAAACTCTAGAAAACCGGTTTTTGATACCAATAGATATATCAAAAGAATCAGATTTCAATGCTGATTTCAAATATATAACTTTCATCAAGTTTAGTGCTACCCATCAAAAGTTATGCGCCTGAGAAAATTTGGCTGATTTTCAAACAAAGGGGGAAAGACCCCCTAAAAGTTATAGAACCTTAATGAAAATCACACCATCATATTCAGCGTATCAGAGAACTCTACTGTAGAGTTTTCAAGCTCCAGCTATCTACAAAAATGTGGAATTTTACATTTTTTGCCAGAAGAAAGATCACGGATGCGTGTTTATTTGTTTGTTTGTTTGTTTGTTTGTTTTTTTTTCCCCAGGGGTGATCGTATCGACCCAGTGGTCCTAGAATATCGTGGGAGGGCTCATTGGAACGGAAATTAAAAGTTCTAGTGCCCTGTTTAAGTGAACAAAAAATGGAGGGCAAATAGGCCCCCTCCCCCGCTCCTTCTTTTCCCAAAGTCACCTGATCAAAATTTTGAGATAGCCATTTTGTTCAGCATGGTTGAAAATATGATAACTATGTCCTTTAGGATGACTTAATCCCTCGAAGTCCCCGGGGGGAGGGCTGAAAGTTATGAACTTCCAATGTTAACATATAGTATTGGTTATTAGGAAGTATACAGACGTTTTCAGGGCGATTTTTTCTAGTAGTAGGGGGTGGGTGGGTCGGGGGTTATGTGGAAAGATCTTTCCATGAAGGAAGTTTTCATGGGGGAAAAGACATTTCTATGAAGGGGGCACCGGATTTCCCAGCATTATTTAAAAAAAAGATCAGAAATTAAAAAAAAAAAAAACAAGTTTTCCAACTGAAAATAAGGAGTAACATCAAAACTTAAAACGAACAGAAAATATTACGTGTATGATTGGGTTCACCCCCTAGTCAATACCTCGCTCTTTAAGCCAAAGATTTTTTAGTACTTTCAAAGATTTTTTAGTACTTTCACAAGAGCTATTTATTCTAAATAACGGCCTTTGTGATTAAGGGGTCATTTTTAAAGAATTGGAACAAAATTCGAACTTTAGCAGGTATTGACTAAAGTTCTTCGAAAGAGCGAGGTTCTTCGAATGACTTCGAAAAAACGAGGTATTGACTAGGGGGCGAGCCCCCTAATATACGTATTAAAAATATAGTAATATACAAGTTCGTTATGTAAGTTAATTCGTAAGTTACGTAAATTTATTACTAATAAAGACGTTCGTAAATAAAATTAAACAAGTTTCGAGAAAGCCATTTAACCAAATAAAAGTAAAATTAATATGCAAATTTTGTTTTAATTATTCATGTACGGTGAGCCAAAATCAAAACCTGCATTAATTCAAAAACGTTCAAAAATCAAACAAAAAAAAAACAAGTTTTTTTAACTGAAACTAAGGAACGACGTTAAAACTTAAAACGAACAGAAATTATTCTCTATATGAAAGGGGTTGTCCTCTCCTCAACGCCTCGCTCTTTACGCTAAAGTTTGACTTTCTCACAACTCTTATTTTTTTTTAAACAATAAAAAACTTTACCGTAAAGAGCGAGGCGTTGAGGAGGGAACAGCCCCTTTCATATACGGAATAATTTCTGTTCGTTTTAAGTTTTAACGTCGTTCCTTACTTTCAGTTAAAAATATTTGTTTTCTTATTTAATTACACTTAGGATTAGATACTAACACTAATATACCGAGATACTAAACGAGGCTTGACATGCTAAGCATTCAAGGCAGAGTTGCTCTCTATTTTCTAACTTAGTAAGAACTAAAGAGCAGATATTTTACAGCCAATCTTTCACAAAAGCAATCAAGAGCTAGAGATTATTTCTGGCCCAGTTTCCAATTAAGATAGCGCGGAACCTAAATTAAGGTGTTAGAAAAAGACAGGTGTATGAAATAAGGTTAAGGGGGCGGAAATGAAGAAGATATATCAGATGGCTATATATGCACCAATTGTCATTGTTATTCAGATGTATGTGCGTACATAGGCAAAGAGCTTAGTAGGACGAAGCTACTCCAAAAACTTTCACATTAGAAAGACTGCTTTTAACCTGTTTCTGGATTGAACTAAGCAAAAAAATAGAAAAGTTCTAAAAAATACAGATTGTACTCAAAAACTGATGATGCATTATAATAAAATGTACAAAAAAACAATTCACTTTTGGTTTTTCTTAATTTTCACCTGTATATTTCATTTTCTGTTCCAACCTTTTTGCCTCCTCCTCAAAATGTCGGCCTCAATAAGAATTAATAGGTTTTTGCTTTCAAAAAAAGTCAGGAGACGGTGTAAACACAATCTCAGTGAATCTTTCTAGAAAGCTTTTTAAAATCTACCTACCAGGAGTTCTGAATCTTTCATAGCCTCTTATTTTTTTAACGAAGAGTTATAGTTGGTTTGTATGGCAAAGTTTTTAAATCAAGCTCCCAAGACCAATAGAACCAAATATAAAAGTTAAATTTCTGAGCTCATTTCTTAAAGTACTCAAAAAACTGTTTTACTCCAACGAGTTAATTATACTTTTCTTTTTTTTTCTATTGCAAAGCCCAAACCACGCTCTATTTATAAAATTAATTTGGAAAACTATTTTCCAACAAAAAAGTTTTTCAAAGAAAAGTCAAGAGCTATAATAATGCCTAAAACGAGCAAAAATAAAGTCATATAATAATTACAACTGGCAATTAACAGATATAACGATGAATCAACAAAAGACAAAAAAAAGGAACAGAAGCTAAAATGAATAATGAAATTAAACTTTTAAAATAATTGACAGTATAATGAATAAAGCTTAAAACAAGCAGAAATTAAAATGATTAACTAAGTTGCACTAAAGCCCAAATAAAAAGCCATACTAAAACTATCTATGTGCTTTAGGGTTCTCTTATTCCCACGGACTAGCAGATGAAACCCTGAAACCAATAGGAACAAATAGGTGCTTGGCCTAGTTTCAAGCCTTCTAAAGCCTTACTCCTCCCTTGCAAAAATTTGAGGCCGTGTTGACCCGGAGAAAGATCCCTGAAAGTTTCACGTTGATTGGCAAATCAACTTTGGTCCATTTCAGGTCGCACTTTCAGAAGAACCATAGTAGAGCTCTAAGTACCATTTTGCTCGCGCCCCTAGGAATTCCCATACTATTCTATCGCGCCTCTACACCTTTTCAAAGAGAGTCAGAACTCCCTCACACAGTTTGACGTAGACATTTTTTAATTGTTTGATTGATGTGATTGGGGAGATTACGTTCCTTGGCACCTTTTCAGAGCATATACTTATGGATACCTTTCAGAGCAACGTGATTAAACACGCTTTTACAAACGGAAATGTTTGATTGACATTTGCAAAAAGAGATAAGGAATTCGCAAATTGGACACTATGAACGATATTAATTAATGTTTGAACAATAGGAGTGTGATTGATTCTAATTAGTGATTGGATAATTTTTTAACAAGAAATCTCTGAATAAAATATTTTTGGAGGGATGGGAGAGAGTTTTGCTTGCCTTTCATTGGTACCTTTCCAGAGCATGTACTTGACGATGGAGAAAAAGAGTTAAAGTGATTAGCAATTACGAGCGGGGATTCCCCGCTGGTTCCTGAATTGCCTTACATTCCTTGACACCTTTCCAGAGTATGTACTTGACAATGGAGAAAAAGGGTTAAAGTGATTAGCAGTTAAGGTAACCTCAATGGCGTTTGAACAGTGTTGTCTGTTTAAAATAGGGTCCAACATTATAGTTTACTAAAAAGTTAATACTAAGAGAGATGTAGATGGCAAGAAAATAATTTTAATAAAGAAATTCAGAACAAACCATAGAAATCCTTGCAAATCAAGTAGTAAGGTGTATGTGAGTACGAACCATCAAGGATCATAAGCACCAATGACCCTAACCAGCAGAGACATTAACCCTCCATAGGTCCCCTATCCCCAAACTCGAAGGGTGCCCCCCTCCCTCCAACTTTTTGAGCCTCCTCCCCCCATTTTTTTTCTTTTTTTTTGGCAATTGACATTTTTTCTGATAACAAGTATCATTCATTACGATCGTAGCTTTCAAATGTGAAACTTAAGTCCATTTTTGGATTGAAAAATAAACTATTTCTGTAAAATCTGAGTTAATAAGAGTTTTTGACCATAAACTCTAGTTTTTTTGCAAGAAAATTATGGAAAATACAATTCTCTGGTTCAAATGTGAAACTTCAGTCCATTTTTGGATCGAAAAAATAAACTACTTCCGTAAAATCTGAGCTAATAAGGGTTTTTGACCGTAAACTATAGTTTTTTTTGTAAGAAAATTATGGAAAATACAATTCTCTGGTTCAAATGTGAAACTTAAGTCCATTTTTGGATCGAAAAAATAAACTATTTCTGTAAAATCTGAGCTAATAAGGGTTTTTGACTGTAAACTCTAGTTTGTTGTAAGAAAATTATGGAGAATACAATTCTCTGGTTCAAATGTGAAACTTAAGTCCTTTTTAGGATTGAAAAATAAAACTATTTCTGTAGAAACTGAGCTAATAAGGGTTTTTGACCGTAAACTCTAGTGTTTGTAAGAAAATTATGGGAAAATACAATTCTCTGATTCAAATGTGAATCTTAAGTCCATTTTTGGATCGAAAAAATAAATTTTTTCTGTAAAATCTGAGCTAATAAGGGTTTTTGACCGTAAACTCTAGTTTTTTGTAAGAAAAGTATGGAAAATACAATTCTCTGGTTCAAATGTGAAACTTAAGTCCTTTTTTGGATCGAAAAATAAAACTATTTCTGTAAAATCTGAGCTAATAAGGGTTTTTGACCGTAAACTCTAGTTTTTTGTAAGAAAATTATGGAAAATACAATTCTCTGGTTCAAATGTGAAACTAAAGTCCATTTTTGGATCGAACAATAAACTATTTCCGTAAAATCTGAGCTAATAAGAGTTTTTGACCGTAAACTCTAGTTTTTTGCAAGAAAATTATGGAAAAGACAATTCTCTGGTTCAAATGTGAAACTTAAGTCCTTTTTAGGATCGAAAAATAAAACTATTTCCGTAAAATCTGAGCTAATTAGGGTTTTTGACCGTAAACTCTAGTTTTTTGCAAGAAAATTATGAAAAATACAATTCTCTGGTTCAAATGTGAAACTTAAGTCCTTTTTAGGATCGAAAAAATGCACTATTTCTGTAAAATCTGAGCTAATAAGGGTTTTTGACCGTGAACTCTAGTTTTTTGCAAGAAAATTATGGAAAATACAATTCTCTGGTTCAAATGTGAAACTTAAGTCCATTTTTGGATCGAAAAAATAAACTATTTCCGTAAAATCTGAGCTAATAAGGGTTTTTGACCGTAAACTCTAGTTTTTTGCAAGAAAATTATGGAAAATACAATTCTCTGGTTCATAGGTGAAACTTAAGTCCAGGTATGGATCGAAAAAATAAACTATTTCTGTAAAATCTGAGCTAATAAGGGTTTATGACTGTAAACTCTAGTTTGTTGTAAGAAAATTATGGAAAATACAATTCTCTGGTTCAAATGTGAAACTTAAGTCCTTTTTAGGATCGAAAAATAAAACTATTTCTGTAGAATCTGAGCTAATAAAAGTTTTTGACCGTAAACTCTAGTTTTTTTCAAGAAAATTATGGAAAATACAATTCTATGGTTCAAATGTGAAACTTAAGTCCTTTTTAGGATCTAAAAATAAAACTATTTCCGTAAAATCTGAGTTAATTAGGGTTTTTGACCGTAAACTCTAGTTTTTTGCAAGACAATTATGAAAAATACAATTCTCTGGTTCAAGTGTGAAACTTAAGTCCTTTTTAGGATCGAAAAAATAAACTATTTCTGTAAAATCTGAGCTAATAAGGGTTTTTGACCGTAAACTCTAGTTTTTTGTAAGAAAATTATGGAAAATACAATTCTCTGGTTCAAATGTGAAACTTAAGTCCATTTTTGGATCGAAAAAATAAACTATTTCCGTAAAATCTGAGCTAATAATGGTTTTTGACCGTAAACTATAGTTTTTTGTAAGACAATTATGGAAAATACAATTCTCTGGTTCATGGGTGAAACTTAAGTCCAGGTATGGATCGAAAAAATAAACTATTTCTGTAAAATCTGAGCTAATAAGGGTTTTTGACTGTAAACTCTAGTTTGTTGTAAGAAAATTATGGAAAATACAATTCTCTGGTTCAAATGTGAAACTTAAGTCCTTTTTAGGATCGAAAAATAAAATTATTTCTGTAGAATCTGAGCTAATAAGGGTTTTTGACCGTAAACTCTAGTTTTTTGTTGAAAATTATGGAAAATACAATTCTCTGGTTCAAATGTGAAACTTAAGTCCCTTTTTGGATCGAAAAATAAAACTATTTCTGTAAAATCTGAGTTAATAAGGTTTTTTGACCGTAAACTCTAGTTTTTTGTAAGAAAATTATGGAAAAATACAATTCTCTGGTTCAAATGTGAAATTTAAGTCCATTTTTGGATCGAAAAATAAAACTATTTCCATAAAATCTGAGCTAATAAGACTTTTTGACCGTAAACTCTAGTTTTTTGCAAGAAAATTATGGAAAATACAATTCTCTGGTTCAAATGTGAAACTTAAGTAATTTTTAGGATCGAAAAATAAAACTATTTCCGTAAAATCTGAGCTAATAAGGGTTTTTGACCGTAAACTCTAGTTTTTTGCTAGAAAATTATGGAAAATACAATTCTCTGGTTCAAATGTGAATTTTAAGTCCATTTTTGGATCGACAAAATAAATCAATTCTTTAAAATTAACCTTAAAAATTGAAATAAAGCTATGTCGACTTTGCATATTTTATTCAACATATCCGACAATTGATGCTGAAAAAGCATAGAGTTTGTTACTTACTTACTTACATTTTTTTTCATAATTTCTTGAATTAAATTTCTGTATTGTGCATCCAAATGGCGAAATCAAGAAAGAGTTTGTTACTTACTTGCGATTTTTTCATAATTTCTTGAATGAAGTATCTGTATTGTGTATCCAAGAGGTGACTTCAAGAAAGAGTGTGTAACTTACTTACAAATATTTTCATATTTTCTTGAATGAAATGTCTTTTTTGTGTATCTAAGAGGTGAATTCAAGAAAGAGTTTGTTACTTACTTACTTACTTACCTACTTCCTACTTACTTACAATTTTTTCATAATGACATAATGACATATCCAACAACGGATGTTGATAAAGAATTTATTCCTTCTGATACCTAGATTTTGTTAATGTTACCTCATGTGTCTGACAATAGATGTATGCAAATTCCTTTTCTCACATCTCCGATGTTTTAATAGACATTCTAAACTTTTGATATGCTAGCTTACTCTAAAAATAATGAACACATAACAATGTAATACATAATATATTTTTAATGAAATAATGCTATGTAGAATATTAATACAAAATTATATATGACACATAGTCATATACACGTTCACTCTTAAACATTCAGAAACGATGGTCCCATGATATAGAATAGTTTTTACCATGTCTAATGCTTTTATCACGATCAGGTATGTCCTTAGGTATCCAGTGCGCGAAGAACCTGACCTCGTCTTCAGGACGATGACAAACCCCTTCAAATTTAGGACACTTAAATTCTTCTAGATTGAAAAGTGGAATCCTAGGGTCACACTTTTGAATTAAAACTTTATCTGTAGGTACATTACCCTTTACATAGAGTGCTTCAATCCAGAAAAAGCTGCAAATTTCACTGACTTCCTCCAGGACATTTCTCAGTTCCTGACCGCTATTATTAAGTGGTGTAATCACTCTATCGTAGAATCCCAGTCTGTTTATACGATGTAATGTAGTATTCCACAAGCTTTTATCATACTCAAACATGTTATAGTTCACTATCCAATGATAACAGTCAATTTCTTCGAGTTCCATTGACAATAATAAAAATGCACATTCAAATATAACACCACAAGATGATTTTTTCAAACCGACAAATTCTGTGTCATAGAGCCCTATCATCTTGGAAGCTATTAATGTAGTTGTTAAGAAGAGAAATACATCATCAAACTTTTATATCTTCGCTCAAGGTTGAATGGAGTTATGGCTAGGGGGATGAATCCTAAAACCATCTGAATTCATTGTGGGGAGGAGTCATAAAACCCTTAGAATTCATTGCGGGGAGGAGTCATAGAACTCTCGATATCTATTGCATGCAAATGAAGTCTGGAAATTACAATTTTTTTTTAATTTCTGTATTGTGTATCCAAGAGGTGAATTCAAGAAAAATATTTTGTCATTTTAAGATACGTACAAAAAAAAGATAAAAAATAAATAAAGTTGAATAATTTCGAAGTTTTTTAAAAAAAAAATATTTAATTAGAACCATCAGTCCTCATCATTATGAGTATCCAAAACTAGACTTAAGTTTCACATTTGAACTAGAGAATTGTATTTTCCATAATTTTCTTACAAGAAACTAGAGTTTACGGTCAAAAACCTTTATTAGCTTAGATTTTACGGAAATAGTTTTATTTTTCGATCCAAAAATAGACTTAAGTTTCACATTTGAATCAGAGAATTGTATTTTCCATAATTTTCTTCCAAAAAACTAGAGTTTACGGTCAAAATCCCTTAATAGCTCAGATTTTACGGAAACAGTGTGTCTGACAATAGATGTACGCAAATTCCTTTTCTTAGATCTCCGATGTTTTAATGGACATTCTAAACGCTTGATATGCTATCTTACTCTAAAATATAATGAACACATAACAATGTAATATTTTTAATGAAATAATGCTATGTAGAAGATTAATACAAAAATATATTATGATACATTATTAATATCAATGATTAACCTTGGACATTTTGAATCTGTTCCATAAAATAGTTCACCATGTTCTCTCTTGATATTGTAGTTATTGTCTTCTCTTAGTTCGTAATCAGTAGAATAATCATTATTCCATTTTGAATCATACACAATTTTTACTGGTGTCTCATGAACAGGCTCAATATGCTTTTCGTCTTTGGTATTATTTGATTCATTGACTGTTTGATCAATGCCAGTAACGTTTGCTGGTGCTTTGTTTTTCATCGTTTCATCTTTATATTCCGTAGTGATATTTTCTGACAATGCCATTTTTATTTTTCTGGCAATTTCACTGTCTATTAACACATTATTTTTACACAGGTAAAAGTTTCGGCACGTAAACAAGATATGGTTTACGATATTAGTAGCAGAGTAGGCCTTTCTTTTATTAGCCTTCCGTTGAATGCTAATACCCGAAAGCTGATGATTGGATGTATCTGTAGGTAATGTGTTACCTGCAGCAGTAGCAAGGAGTTGTCCTCTATCATCAACAATTATTTTTATGTTAGCATTCTCTTTGAGTGCAATCATCTCTGGAGATCTCAATCTCGCATAACCGCCATCATAAGAGTTGAATGTTTTCGAAATTCCAAAGAAATTTAATTCCTTACTGTCATGACAATGCATGCATACATTTCCAATAGTGCTACCACTCGTACTTGTTTCATAGTTTAAATACTTCTCCTTGTCGGCATTCAATGCTACAATAACCTTGTTATGTGAACACACTCTATTAAAATGTTCCATCTTAACTTTTTTTTAGATATGACTTATGTGTTTATCGTTCCACTGCGTAAAAAATACTGATTTAATACATACAATAGACTAGGTAGTGTCGATATTCGGTCAGAGAATACCAGTAGGAAAGCCATATCTTGTCTCTGACAAATCATAGAGGACAATTGTTAGAACCGTAAGCATATTTTGACATTTTAAGATATGTAAAAAAAGAAAAAATAAATAAAGTTGAAAAATTTCGAAGTTAAAAAAAAAGTTTGTTTTTATGAAAAAAAAATATTGAATTTTTTTTACGGATATTAGTTCAGATTTTACGGATATAGTTTTATTTTTCAATCCAAAAATAGACTTAAGTTTCACACCTGTACCAGAGAATTGTATTTTCCATAATTTTCTTACGAAAAACTATAGTTTACGGTCAAAAACCCTTATTGGCTCAGATTTTAAAGAAATAATTTATTTTTTCGATCCAAAAATGGACTTAAGATTCACATTTGAACCAGAGAATTGTATTTTCCATAATTTTCTTGCAAAAAACTAGAGTTTACGGTCAGAAACCCTAATTAGCTCAGATTTTGCAGAAATAGTTTTATTTTTCGATCCTAAAAATTACTTAAGTTTCACCTTTGAACCAGAGAATTGTATTTTCCATAATTTTCTTGCAAAAAAACTAGAGTTTACGGTCAAAAACTCTTATTAGCTCAGATTTTACGGAAATAGTTTTATTTTTCGATCCAAAAATGGACTTAAGTTTCACATTTGAACCAGAGAATTGTATTTTTCTATAATTTTCTTAAAAAAACTAGAGTTTACGGTTAAAAACCCTTATTAACTCAGATTTTACAGAAATAGTTTTATTTTTCGATCCAAAAAGGGACTTAAGTTTCACATTTGAACCAGAGAATTGTATTTTCCATAATTTTCTTACAAAAAACTAGAGTTTACGGTCAAAAACCCTTATCAGCTCAGATTTTAAAGAAATAATTTATTTTTTCGATCCAAAAATGGACTTAAGACTCACATTTGAATCAGAGAATTGTATTTTCCATAATTTTCTTACAAAAAAACTAGAGTTTACGGTCAAAAACCCTTATTAGCTCAGATTCTACAGAAATAGTTTTATTTTTCGATCCTAAAAAGGACTTAAGTTTCACATTTGAACCAGAGAATTGTATTTTCCATAATTTTCTTACAAAAAACTAGAGTTTACAGTCCAAAACCCTTATTAGCTCACATTTTACAGAAATAGTTTATTTTTTCGATCCATACCTGGACTTAAATTTCACCTATGAACCAGAGAATTGAATTTTCCATAATTTTCTTATAAAAAACTATAGTTTACGGTCAAAAACTCTTATTAGCTCAGATTTTACGGAAATAGTTTATTTTTTCGATCCAAAAATGGACTTAAGTTTGACATTTGAACCAGAGAATTGTATTTTCCATATTTTCTTGCAAAAAACTAGAGTTTACGGTCAAAAACCCTTATTAGCTCAGATTTTACATAAATAGTTTATTTTTTCGATCCTAAAAAGGACTTAAGTTTCACATTTGAACCAGAGAATTGTATTTTTCATAATTTTCTTGCAAAAAAACTAGAGTTTACGGTCAAAAACTTTTATTAGCTCAGATTCTACAGAAAGAGTCTTATTTTTCGATCCTAAAAAGTACTTAAGTTTCACATTTGAACCAGAGAATTGTATTTTCCATAATTTTCTTGCAAAAAAACTAGAGTTTACGGTCAAAAACTTTTATTAGCTCAGATTCTACAGAAAGAGTCTTATTTTTCGATCCTAAAAAGGACTTAAGTTTCACATTTGAACCAGAGAATTCTATTTTCCATATTTCCTTATAACAAACTAGAGTTTACAGTCAAAAACCCTTATTAGCTCAGATTTTACAGAAATAGTTTATTTTTTCGATCCAAAAATGGACTTAAGTTTCACATTTGAACCAGATAATTGTATTTTCCATAATTTTCTTACAAAAAAAAAACTATAGTTTAAGGTCAAAAACCCTTATTAGCTCAGATTTTACAGAAATAGTTTATTTTTTCGATCCAAAAATGGACTTAAGTTTCACATTTAAACCAAAGAATTGTATTTTCCATAATTTTCTTGCAAAAAACTGGAGTTTAAGGTCAAAAACTCTTATTAACTCAGATTTTACAGAAATAGTTTATTTTTCAATCCAAAAAATGGACTTAAGTTTCACATTTGAAAGCTATGATCGTAATGAATGATACTTGTTATCAGAAAAAATGTCAATTGCCAAAAAAAGAAAAAAATAAAAAAATGGGAGGAGGGGGCTCAAAAAGTTGGAGGGAGGGGGGCGCCCTTCGAGTTTGGGGATAGGGGACCTATGGAGGGTTGATGTCTCTGCTGGCTAGGGTCATTGGTGCTTATGATCCTTGATGGTTCGTACTAACATACACCTTACTACTTGATTTGCAAGGATTTCTATGGTTTGTTCTGAATTTCTTTATTAAAAATATTTTCTTGCCATCTACATCTCTCTTAGTATCAACTTTTTAGTATACTATAATGCTGGACCCTATTTTAAACTGATAACACTGTTCAAACGCCATTGAGGTTACCTTAACTGCTAATCACTTTAACCCTTTTTCTCCATCGTCAAGTACATGCTCTGGAAAGGTGTCAAGGAACGTAAGGCAATTCAGGAACCAGCGGGAAATCCCCGCTCGTAATTACTAATCACTTTAACCCTTTTTCTACATCGTCAAGTACATGCTCTGGAAAGGTACCAATGAAAGGCAAGCAAAACTTTCTCCCATCCCTCCAAAAGTTATTCAGAGATTTCTTGTTAAAAAATTATCCAATCACTAATTAGAATCAATCACACTCCTACTGTTCAAACATTAATTAATATGGTTCATAGTGTCCAATTTGCGAATTCCTTATCTCTTATTGCAAATGTCAATCAAACATTTCCGTTTGTAAAAGCGTGTTTAATCACGTTGCTCTGAAAGGTATCCATAAGTATATGCTCTGAAAAGGTGCCAAGGAACGTAATCTCCCCAAACACGTCAATCAAACAATTAAAAAATGTCTACGTCAAACTGTGTGAGGGAGTTCTGACTCTCTTTGAAAAGGTGTAGAGGCGCGTATGAATAGTATGGGAATTCCTAGGGGCGCGAGCAAAATGGTACATAGACCTCTACTAACCATACCCAAGCGCAAAAAAATTGTTTCTTATTTGGGGTTCTCTTGGCAAAAGAACTATTGGATGTATTTTTCAAACCATTTGGAAAACTTATTTTGTGATTTTTGGGGTTTCAATTTTTGTGCCAAACTATGTTTTTCCCCTTTTAGTTGGGTTCTACCAGCCCACATACCTACGGATCTAATACTCAAACATAAGTTCTGTTAGTAAATTCGAAAAAAGAAACCCTTTTCCGAACTCATTTTCGGGGAACAGCCTTTTTTCTTTTTTTTTGCATTTTGGTTCCCTTAGCCCAAGAGCAAAGAATGCAAGTCTCGAGGCGATTCGAAAGAGAAACAAAAAATTTATTTTACTTTGTCGGGCTATAATTTTGGGATCTATGCCCCAAAACAAGCTTTCTTTCGTAGTTAGGATCCCCTTGGTGGAGGAACTAACAGTTTTAAGTTTCCCGTCGTTCGGAAAAATGTTCTTTTACACTATTTCAAACATTTTTTTAAGGAGAAGCAAAATATTGTTTTGTTTTTAACTGTTCATTGATTTATCATTGGCCAAAGGACTTAAGGAAGTATGTTTTGGGCCCATGGGGAAAAATTTGGGGTCACGGAAAATTTCAAGCCAATTGCAAGGCCAAGACCAAACATAATCCCCTTTTCCGCAATAAAACCTATAGGTAAACAACATACAATTAAAAATACAATTAAAATGCCTAAATGACAAATAATGAATAAAAGGCAGTTTGATCTTTCCTAAGCAAACGTTAATGACCTGACAAGTAAGATTAATTGAAAAAGACTTTCGTTCATTTTGAAAAAATACCAACACATCAAGTTCCATTTCACAGGTAATCAAAACTCACAAAAAGAAAAGATGTTAATTTTCAGCTTTAGTAAAATAGAAAGCGTCTCTTATTCAATTTTACTCCTGAAAATTAAGTTAAATACTTCCTTTGGCGTCTCGTCGTTCCAAAATGAATTAGAACCGTCCCAAAATGGAAAAGCGGTTCTGGAAATGTAAATTGGGGCAAAGTGGATTAGATCTTTATCATTTAGTTTCCGCATTTAAAGCTTAAGCTGCTAATACCCATGGGATATCCGATTAATGTGATTTCAACTTGTCTTTACTGACTGCAACATAAATAATCATTTTAATTGAATATTTGCGAAAGTTTGAATCTAAATGAAACAATTGTTTAAGAGGCCCCTACTGAGTTGGCACAATTTTTGTTTCTTTATACTAGCTAAACATTTACTCAACTGCAAACACTGTGTAAAGTAATGTTCTGTAAGGAAATTAAATTAAAAGTAAAAAACGTTGTCAAGAGCATCTTGTTTAAAAGAACGATACTAAACCTAAAACGAATATAATTAATTATATAGTAAGACAAAGCTCAAAACGAACAAAAATTGCTATGGATGAAAAACTCTAATTTAAACCCAACAAAATTATGTTGAATAATAAACTAAAACTTAAACGAACTGCTAAAGATAATAGTTGGGACAATAATTATTTTCCATCCCTCTCACCCTCAAAATCTAGGTACAGTATCAATCGCGGTTAACAAGAAAATAACAGGCAGATTCAAAAATCACAAAATGAAGTTTTAAATGATTTTTGTGACAAATTTCTGATAATGCTTAATCCTCAAGGTTAATCCTAAGATATTCAAAATTTCTTGGTAATTCTTATTCGAAGCGTCAAATTTAAATATATATATATATATATATATAAAAATTAATGTTCTGTAAGGAAATTAAATTAAAAGTAAAAAACGTTGTCAAGAGCATCTTGTTTAAAAGAACGATACTAAATCTAAAACGAATATAATTAATTATATAGTAAGACAAAGTTCAAAACGAACAAAAATTGCTATGGATGAAAAACTCTAATTTAAACCCAACAAAATTATGTTGAATAATAAACTAAAACTTAAACGAACTGCTAAAGATAATAGTTGGGACAATAATTATTTTCCATCCCTCTCACCCTCAAAATCTAGGTACAGTATCAATCGCGGTTAACAAGAAAATAACAGGTAGATTCAAAAATCACAAAATGAAGTTTTAAATGATTTTTGTGACAAATTTCTGATAATGCTTAATCCTCAAGGTTAATCCTTGAGGATTAATATATATATATATATATATATATATATATATATATATATATATATATATATATATATATATATATATATATATATATATATATATATATATATATATATATATATATATATATATATATATATATATATATATATATATATATATATATCTATATATATATATATATATATATATATATATATATATATATATATATATATATATATATATATATATATATATATATATATATATATATATATATATATATATTATATATATATATATATATATATATATATATATATATATATATATATATATATATTATATATATATATAATATATATATATATATATATATATATATATATATATATATATATATATATATATATATATATATATATACATATATATATATATATATATATATATATATATATATATATATATATATATATATATATATATATATATATATATATATATATATATATATATATATATATATATATATATATATATATATATATCAAACAGTTCGTGGTAACGAACTGTAAGTAAGGAGCGACCCGGCTCAATGGTAACCGAAACTCTAAAAAACGGAAAATCTAAAATTTTGGTACCAATAGAAACATCAAAAGAATCAGATTTTAATTCTGATTTCAAATATATAAGTTTCATCAGGTTTAATCTTACCCATCAAAAGTTACGCGCCTGAGAAAATTTGGCTGATTTGAGAAAAAGGGGGAAAGACCCCCTAAAAGTTATAGAACCTTAATGAAATTCACACCATGATATTCAGCGTATCAGAAAACCCTACTGTAGAGGTTTCAAGCTCCTATCTACAAAAATGTGGAATTTTGCATTATTTGCCAGAAGAAATATCACGGGTGTGTGTTTATTTGTTTGTTTTTTTTCCCCAGGGGTAATCGTATTGACCCAGTTGTCCTAGAATATCTTAGAAGGGCTCATTGGAACGGAAATTAAAAGTTCTAGTGCCCTTTTTAAGTGACCAAAAATAATGGAGGGCAACTAGGCCCCCTCCCAGGCTCATTTTTTTCTCAAAGTCACCCAATTAAAATTTTGAGATAGCCATTTTGTTCAGCATAGTCGAAACTCTAATAAATATGTCTTTTACGATGACTTAATCCCCCACAGTTCCCAGGGGAAGGGCTGCAAGTTATGAACTTTGCCCATTGCTTACATATTGTATTGGTTATTGGGAAGTATACAGATATTTTCAGGAAGAATTTTTTTTCTGGTGGGGGGGGGGGGCTGGAGGAGGGGGTTACTAGGGAGAATCTTTCCGTGGAGAATGTTTTTTTGGGGTAAGGGACATTTCTATGAAGGGGGCGCCGGATTTCCAAGCCTTATTTAAGAAACGATCAGAAATTAAATAAAAAAAAACAAGTTTTTTCAACGGAAAGTAAGAAGCAACATTAGAACTTAAAACGAACAGAAATTATTACGTATATGAGGGGGTTCTCCCCCAAGTCAATACCTCGCTCTTTATGCTACTGCATTAACTAAAAAACGATCAGAAATTAAATAAAAAAACAAGTTTTTTAAACTGAAAGTAAGGAGCGACATTAAAACTTAAAACAAACAGAAATTATTCCGTATATGAAAGGGGCTGTCCCCTCCTCAACGCCTCGCTCTTTTCGCTAAAGTTTGAATCTGTCTCACAACTTTATTTTTTAAAACAATAAAAAACTTTAGCGTAAAGAGCGAGGCGTTGAGGAGGTACACTTGATCAAGAGGTACACTTTCATCCACCGTACTGTGACAAGGTACTTAATAATTTGATTTTTCCACAAATCTGTGTATATACTCTGGCTAAAGGAATTGTAATGGCAATGCAACTGTTATCAAAAGTCATTGGGACCCTTCAACTTCCTATGTGTTCCCTGGGGTGCCCTCCATTTTCCTTAGGAAAGAGTGGCAACAGGCCGAGACCTTGGGACCGGCTTCGAAATAGGTCACACAGTTTTTTTTTCTTCTTAAAACTGGCAAATTGACATTTCTGGCCACAAGAGCGATCTAAATGGGTCACAACCTTAAGAAGGAATTTGTGTTTTTCTCAGGAAGGCTGTATCGAACCTGTGGCGAACCGTCATAACATCAAGAAAAGGCTCAAATTTTCTGTAATTACAAGACAAGTGGCAATAAGATTCCATATAAAGAAGCCTGCCGCTCGCCGAGTGTCGGGGTCTGGTGGCTTTATAGTATAAAAAGAGGGATACGACAGAATGTAAGCTAAAAGGCTCAAATTTTCTGTGGCTTGAAGACAAGCGATATGAGAATCCATTAATGGAAGCTTGCGCCTGTCAAGTGCCGGGGCACTATATATTTCTTATCGGAAATCCCCGTCTAAAATTCCTGAGCACATGCCTGCATCCGGGTATCAAGAGGGTTCACAACTGGAGGCGCGAATTAAATTGAATTAATAGAAAAATTAATTAAAAGTAAGAAAATTGATTGTCACAAATATATTTATTTCATTGTGTTTCTTACCGGAGACTCGATTATATTTAAGTTTTGACATATTATTATGACAAAAAAGACTGTTCGAACTATAATTTGTTTTCAGTAAAGCGCAAATGGTAGTCCTACGGTTGGAGGCATAAGACAGTGGCTGGCCGTCTTTTATTTGTTGTAATTCTCTTCGTTTAGTTTTGGCTCTATTAGAAATTTGAAAAAATCAGCACGTTTTTTCAAGAGAAAGCAAACAGCGACATTAAAAAACAAAGTAAACAGAAATCATCCTGTAAAAAAGGAGGGCTATTACCCTCTTGACCTCACCCCTTGATCTGTAATTTCTAGCTAAAAGTAGTTTTGATAATAAGACCAAACATAGTCAGTGTATTTCAGGTGTATTTTAGACCGATTGCTTTTCAAAATGCTTAAACTATAAATTCAATTGTTTAAAGCAAATAAATAAACGCTTCCAGTTTCGAGGCACAGTGAAAAAAAAAACAGCGTTTAGTCACAATACTCTTCTAATAGAGCATATGATCTTGAAGTATTGGCTGCAAAAAAATGGAATTTCGTAAAAGTAATGGGGGGGGGGGGGGGATAGCGGGTAGCATGACCACTCATATCCAGGATCATTTTTGTCCAATCCGAGTCTTAATGACACTCTTCATTTTCGTTTGAGAAACTTGTTTTTATTTAATTTCTGTTTGCTACTAACGTAATATTTGGTGTAATCCAGGTTGCAGTGGTAGCTAGCAACCTAGTAAGAGACGATCACATCCCATAGTAAAAAATAAAATAACGTATAACTCCTAAAAATAGAGTCAGATCGAAACACAAAGTACAGTATTAGAATCACCATGTCTGAAACCCTCAAATAGGAACTTACAGCTACTTGGCTTGATTAACGAGGAAAATCCATTGGCTTGAAAAACAAGGAAAGTGGATGTAATCACGGTATTCTGCATCAACGGCATCATGTGTTTTTCTTTCCGTTTTTATTCTCCGCAGATAGCGGGGCACTGGAAAATCATAGAGAGCTGTTTAATGGCTCATTTGAAAGGAAAACGATGTATTTGAAAACTTTTCGTAATTAAAAAAAAAATTTTTTAAATAGAATCCATTTTTTAAAAAAACTTCAGTTTTTATATATATTTGGAACGGATTTAAAAAAAGAGATTAGTTTCATACATCGCATCAATTCTTTCATTGTTTTGTTTACTATTGACACGTGTTGCACTTTACTTACAGTTTGTTGCCACGAACTATTTTTTTCAGCTTCTACCCCTGTTCAGTCTCATTTATTCATTCAGAGTATTTCCTGTTAACCTTAAGGCTCACTTATTACATAAATTTACTTATACTCTCCTAGAATTAACATCGCTCTTTATTTTCTTTGCAAAGCATTCTGTTAGAATAATTTTTGTTCATTTTTAACTTTAAACATTGATATTAAGCGCAGTTTTAACATTAGATTTCAGGAATGTTTTTATTGTTTTCTTTTAGCTGGAACTTATTTTACTTAACAACTAATATAGGGAGACGGATTAGGTAGGATTATTTTGCACAGAGCCCCAAAGAACCGTGAAAAAAAAACACGCCAAATAGCCCTAAACAAAACAAAGTGATATTGATAAAACTAAAGAAAAATTCCAGCATTATATCACATTAATATACCAAATAATAACTTAAAAACTTAAATACACGCCCCTTGAAATCCACTCCCTAAAATCCATGTCTATCTGAATAAACTGACAAGCTACCCCGTCTTATAGTCCACGATCCCTTCAGTAAATTTTAGCAGGTTCAGTATCTCCATTATTTACGGCAAAGAGCTTACACTGTTCAGTCTGAACAGTAAGAAACTCACTTGGTTATGCTTCTTTTTGGACTTCACATGGTTCTCCACAAAAAAGATATTGGTTCAGTTCGTTCTTTTTTATTTTTTTTTTCACTCTAATCTCCCCCTTGTTATAGAAACGTAAACTTCTCATCTGCTGACAACCACACAGATATTGCTTTGAAACCAACGAAACTTGCTGGCGAACCACTTCAGTTCACTCAAAAGTATTTGCCCGAGCACCCGTTTTTTGAAGTGAATCTTTCTTAGATTGCTACTCCATTTTTTTTTTCGTAATGGGCAAAAAATAGATACATGGTTGGATATTTTATAGTTTTATAGTGGGATTTTTGGAGACTGTCGATTACTGAGGCGAATTTTTGAAAGAAGAGAGGGAAAGAGAAGCTATAAATATAAATCCCTACTTTTCTAATCCATCAATCAGCCTCTGGACCAGGGTTGCGAACTGCCAACGTATAAAAAGAGTGCAAATCAAGGTCTAAAGAGAATGATTTTTGCTCACAAAGAGTGCAAGTAAAAAAATTTGCTCACACGTGGTTGCTGATGTGTGCGCATCCGGTCTTTCACATCCCTTCTCACGTGCATTTCACACGAAAAGAGTGCAAGTTTGGCTACCCTGCTCCTTGGGTTAAATGCACATTTGACGATGTTGCCAACTAAAGAAGTTTAAACCGAATTAAAATTGACACCCAAAAAGAGTGATTTCACATTTTGGCATCCACTCTGAGGTAAAAAGGAGTGAATTTCACAGAAAATCGTGCAAGTTGGCAAACCTGACATTCCTTTGAATTCAAATATATTAGAAATACGTAACTGAAAATGTAAAAGTGACTCAATTCCTGAATCCAAATATTTTCTTTTATTCAGTCTTCGGTTGTGTCATATTTAATTACTCCGTCGATTTAGCTTTTGATGTTGCAATCATGTCTGTGCTCAACAAGAATTTGATTACATTCCTGTTAGCTTAATTCCAAAATGATCCTTGTGATAGTTCAGGATAACTGTTTCAAACCTCCTTTCAGCATCTCCTTCCAGCATACGTTAGCTCCTCAAGTCTATCGTTAAACACCTTTCAATGAGAAATATTTAAAAGAATATTAATTGTTAACGGAATTTACCAAGGCTAGTAAAATAAGATACATCTTTGATCGCATAACAGGTATGGATTTAGTCAAAAATATGGATGCACTCGCTCATTATAATGAAGAACAATTTTAACTCAAAAGATGTTTCCTATGAGGAATTTTTTCCTAGGTAAAAGTGTTCCTAGGCAAAACTATTTCAGAGGTAATCTGCTGCCATAGGTTCAGTTCTTATCCAAATAGAGTCAAGCACTTTTACCTCTTATAATACGAATATTTTTAATTATTATTCTTTAAACATATACTAGTTTGGTCTATGCCATCGTAAACCAGCGTACATTGATTCATTGTGCTTTTTACATAAGTTACCTTACTATACTCTTTCTACTGAAGCGTTTTAGAATTCGTATTCGCCTACATTTCATGGACTCCATTTGACCCCCTTTGTTTTTCTGCGTAAAAGACCTATTTAGATATGATCATATTTGTCTCAAAAGTATATTACACGCTCAAGCAGAGCCAAATTCCATCTTCATATCAAGTAAAGAACAAGCTATGGACGCAAAGAAAAACAGAAACAAAGAAAACCCAACAAACCTTAAAAGAAACTCAAAACGAGATGAGTAAATGACCAATCTAAAACTTGGAGGGAATGGTAAAATATACACTACATAAATAAAATAAAAAAATTTAGTAATTTAGAGAAGAACAGCAAAGGACGGTGATGTTAGAGGGAGAGGAAATTCACTTTTCGATTATTTATGGGGGAAAGATTTTCCTTTATGTCACTGGGTAAGTATTTATTACGACACAGTTCTGGTCTTTTTGTTATGACAGAACGAGGATGACGAGGTCTAAATGGGGGAGGAGCAGGGTATAACCAGGGAAAAGTGAATTTGTTTGCCTTTTCTGGTTATTAGTTGGCTGGAGTGTTCACGCTCCAATTTTAAGACAGTTAATCCCAACTATGAAAAAGGTCTACAACTGCTTTTGAAATGGTTGAACCTTTTTTTATTTCGTCTTTTTGCCTGATTAAACTATTATATTGTTAGTATTTTCACCATTATTACTATTGATAGCCATTTTTCCATATTGAAATAATTATAGTTCATAGCCCCATGATCATCATTAACAATAATTTTCATTCGCCAAGTTTTCAGAACAATCAACCTCATTCTTTTATTTGCTTCCAACAGACTGAATTGTTAAAGAAAAAAAAGTCTGTTCCATTAATGGATAATATAGAATATTGGAGCCCCCCACTGTTTGCTGAGATCTCTCAACATCGATAACTGATTTCTAAGAAAAGGTAATATTTATTCCTAACACTGAAGAGCGATCTATGTTTGAAAAAAAATTGAGAATAGAAATTGATCAAAGATTAATAGCTTTTCCTCCCATCAGAAACTCAGACAGAAAGATAGATTTTTTTTTTTTTTTAGATGATGATGATGACAGTGATTCAATGGCTGCACTAAAAGAACTGGAGAACATCGATGACGAATGTGATAAGAATGGTGTTGTGTTTGTAAAAATCGATAATGCAGAAGAAGCTAAAGAATATGGCATTGACAATGTACCCGCTTTAGTTTATTTTGAGAATAGTATTCCAAACTTATATCAAGGTAGTTTTTTTTACTAAATATTATTACTATAATTTTAATAGTTTTATGATAATATAATAATAATTATAAGAAAAATATAAAATACAATAATAACATTGACAGTAACAATTAATAATTAGACATTTATTAATGATAATAATTATTATCATAACCAGTTTAAGTTTTTTCTTCAGTGAGAATATAATTATGATTATTAAAAAAAAGGTGTCACAGAAAGAGAAGCATTTTTGTTAAAAATAACGAAGATACAAAAAACTTCACCGTATAATCGGAGTGGCGTCTGGTATTTTCAAATGCCGGGACACAATATACATCGTTAACATTTGTTTTAATGCTTAAAACAGGAGGATAAATAATTACTGCAGACTAATTCTCAGGGCTAACGGTAGGTGAATAATTTCAAATAAAATTTTCTTATAGTTTTCATTGAGCTTTCAATTACAAAATAATTTCAACTTTTTCTATGCCTGTTTCTTCTTTATAATTTTTGTACTTGTCACGTTCTTTTATTTTCTTTAAACTTTGTAGTTTTAATGGTTTTCTATATTCCTTTGTTTCTTGCTTTTCTGAGGGAGAAAGACATATAACAGCTTTAGATAGCATCAAGTACCACAAACAATGCAATCATGTTGGAAAAAAAATCCAAAATAATTCTTAAGTCATGCAGAAAATATAGAAAATTGAAGCAGATAATCGTGCAAATCTCAAAATTTTAGGGGTACCCATGCCTGAAAGCCCAATCCCCTCCCCTGATCCTGGCATCTTTTTTTCTCACACCTCATTTGCTAACGGATTCTCTCTCTCTTTACTTCTTGTTTTTTATCTCTTTCTCTTTTATTTTCTTTTTCTGCTTTGCCTAAACTTTTCCTCTGATTCTCTCTTATAGTCGTTAATAGCTCTGGCAGGACTTTATACCATGTGAATAAGATTGCATATTCATGCCCTAAACAAAATGGTGCGTCTAGATCTTTTTGAAAATGAATTAGAAACTAGAGAAAGATGTTTCTAGTGAATCTTTTTCCATTGTTCGCATTCACGGAGACAAACCTATTTCATAGTCTGTAGTACAAACCAAACCCTGACTAATGTGACAAAGCTTTCCTCTGAAACCTTCAAGTTCAAGTTCAATCACTTTATTATTGACATATACATGTATATATTTGACATATTCCCATGGGAGACAAGCTCGAAAAACTAGGCCAAGACAGAGATTCAACAATAAATTGCACTACAATACAAAGATAAACACGACGGCAAAGATACAATAACACAACAATAATATGAAAGTAGCAGTTAGTCCAGGATCCATAAATAAATATAAAAAAAATTCAATATTATTAAATATAAAATAATACTAGAAGATAGCCAAGAGGCCCACATTCACCCAGAGCATCAAACCATACAAACTTTGCCTTGTTAAAAAGATTCTTAATTGAAATTAATCCTGATATCTTAAGCAAATCTTGATTTATCCTGATGAAAGTAAATCTTAATTCAAAGTAATCCTGAACTAAATAAAATTTATGATTCCTCTTCATTAAACGTATAGAAGAAAATTTATCAATAAGATCCGTGTGAGCATCCAAGAACCGGGCTACTGACACAAACGGAGCGAATTTAGATCTCTCAGTACTTTTTTTGTCCATATAGATACTACTTTTTTGTCGAGTGTCATAATGATGTAAATCTTGTAATTGGGAGAACAAACTTTGATCAAACAGTTCGTGGTTACGAACTGTGAGTAAGGAGCAACCCTGCTCAATAGTAACCGAAACTCGTAAAAAACGGGATTTTGATACCAATAAATGCATCAAAAGAATCAGATTTTAATACTGATTTCAAATATATAAGTTTCATCAAGTTTAGTCCTACCCATCAAAAGTTACGCACCTGAGAAAATTTGGCTGCTTTTCGAAAAAAGGGGGGAAGGCCCCCTAAAAGCTATAGAACCTTAATGAAAATAAAACTATCAGATTCCGTGTATCAGAGAACCTTACTGTAGAGGTTTCAAACTCCTATCTGCAAAAATGTGGAATTTTGTATTTTTTGCAAGAAGAAAGATCACGGATGCGTGTTTATTTGTGTGTTTTTTTTCCATGGGTGATCGTATCGAGCCAGTGATCCTAGAATATCATGAGAGGGCTCATTAAAACAGAAATTAAAAGTTCTAGTGCCCTTTTTAAGTGACCAAAAAATGGAGGGCAACTAGGCCCCCTCCCAGGCTCATTTTTTCCCCAAAGTCACCTGATGAAAACTTTGAGATAGCCATTTTGTTCAGCATGGTCGAAAATATAATAAATATGTCTTTTAGGACGACTTAATCCCCCAAAGTCCCCAGGAGGAGGGCTGAAATTTATGAACTTTGCCCAATGTTAACATATAGTATTGGTTATTGGGAAATATACAAATGTTTTAAAGGGGGATTTTTTTGGTAGTGGGGGGGGGGGAGGTCGGGGTTTATGTGGGAGGATATTTCCATGGAGGAAGTTTTCATGGCTAAGGGACATTGCTATGAAGGGGGTGCCGGATTTCCCAGCATTATTTAAAAAAACGATCAGAAATTAAATAAAAAATAAACAAGTTTTTCAACTGAAAGTAAGGAGCCACATAAAAACTTAAAACGAACAGAAATTATTAAGTATATGATTTGGTTCGCCCCCTAGTCAATACCTCGCTCTTTAAGCCAAAGATTTTTTAGTACTTTCATAAGAGCTATTTATTCTAATTAACGGCCTTTGTGATTAACGGGTCATTTTTAGAGAATTGGAACAAAATTCAAACTTTAGCGTAGAAGAGCGAGGTATTGACTATGGGGCGAATCTCCTAATATACGTATTAAAAATATATGGAAATAGAAGTTCGTTACGTAAGTTAATTCGTAAGTTAAATATATTTATTACTAGCAAAAACGTTCGTAAATAAAATTAAATAACTTTCGAGAAAGCCATTTAACCAAAGAAAAGTAAAATTAATATGCAATTTTTTTAATTATTCATGTACGGTGATCCAAAATAAAAAACTCTATTAATTCAAAAAAGTTCAAAAATTAAATAAAAAAACGAGTTTTTTTTAACTGAAAGTAAGGAGCAATAAAACTTAAAACGAACAGAAATTATTCTGTATATCAAAGGGGCTGTCCCCTCCTCAGCGCCTCGCTCTTTACGCTAAAGTTAGACTCTTTCTCAAACTCTATTTTTTAAAACAATAAAAACTTTAGCATAAAGAGCGAGGCGTTAAGGTGGGGACAGCCCCTTTCATATACGGAATAATTTTTGTTCGTTTTAAGTTTTAACGTCGTCCCTTACTTTCAGTTAAGAAAACTTTTTTTTTTTTATTTGATTATTGATAAGACTGTTCACTATAACTCTGAAATGAATTATTACACCTACAATAAATTATAAGTTAAAAAATAATTTGTCCATTTGTTACACTTACTGTGAAATTAATCGTAATTGAAAAAATTGATATTAGTGGAAAGATAAAGAATGCTAGTGCGAGTGTTTTCTCATTTTATCTCAAAACTACCACTCAGTTTCACTTTATTAATCACTGTAACAGAACTTGCTTTAATGCTATAATAATTGGAAATAAAGGGGATGGCAAATTACTAAAATGTAGGAGAAGGGGGACCAGAAGTTTTCTTCCGTTTTTTGAAATTAACATAAAAAAAACTTATTTTTAAAAATTTAGGAAGGGGGGTAGTTTGGCTTTTTTCGTTTTTTTCCAAATGAAAATATCAAAACAGTTGTTTTTCAAAACCTAAGGGGGACGAAAGAGAATATAGGTAGATTCACATCCCCCCTTTGTACCCTTTAGTTGATGCTCCTGATAACAAGAGACAAATGAAAAGTGCAACATCAGTTATGCTCTCTTATAAATCAGAAAATTATCAGAAACATACATTTGAAGCTTTTACAGGAGACCTTATGGATGAAGAACGTGTACTCGATTGGCTTCTGCATCAGGTGGCTTCTGATGAGATTGAGGATGTGACTGACGAAATGCTGGATAAGCTTATTGCTCAATCTCCTCATCTTGCTGTTTTGTTTTGTAAGTCCCATCTTTATTCTGGGGTTCTAATTTGGGATACAATGGTTCATATATTTGTTGCAACTTCATTTCCGCTGAAATTTAAAAATTTTTTGAGATAAAGACTGACAACAACCATCCTAAACATCATAGTTGTGAATTAGAAGTATACTTTAATACTATCTAAAATGTTTGATTAAATGGTATTTCCCTGGAATTGCATTCATAAGCTTTTAATATGCTCTTTTAATTTTTTTTACTGTTCTAGAGTTGTGATATCATAATTTGATATCACGTAATATGGTGAAATATGATGATAATATGGTGATAATATGATGATATAATAGGGACGGAATCATTTTAGGAGCATATTTTGCGAAGCAGAATAAAACTCTTGGGGAGGGAAGTTAGAAACCCATTTACAAACACGTACAACTAAGCCTGACAGACTTCAAAAGTATGCATTGTCATAAGATCTTCCGAAAAATTATAGGAATTGCGCAAAGATGCGAGTTTTTTATTCAGTTTGCTCTTCAAGTAGATTAATCTCTGTTTCAGTTTTGGGAAGTTTCATTTTTGTAAATTAAAAAATTTAGCTAAGGATTCATAAAAATAATCGTGCAGAACATAATTGTGGATTAGGAATTTAAGGGAAATACATATTAACACTATCTAATATATTTGGTTAAATGGTAATTCCCTGGAATTGTGTTAACAAGCTTTGAATATGCTTTATCACTTTTTTTACTGCTCTGGCGTTGTCATACCATAATTTGACAATGTATAAGATCGATTGAAGAATTTTGGAAAATATTTTACAGAAATAGCGGAAGATATCTTGAGGAAAAACATTAGAAATACAGTCATTATTATTTCCGAAAACACTTCAAGTTTGCTATAAGAGAGAAGGGCTGTGTGCAGGCAGTTTCTGGGTGATAGATTTTGCAAGAATAAGAGGAAAGTAAGGAAAGTAAAGAGGGCATAGAGGTTTTAATCAAGGAGATGTGAAATGAATGTCTTTAATATAATTGCCAAGGATCTAAAAGATGCAGTAAGAAGGCATAATAGTAAGGTTTGTGTTATCATGTTAAGAAATTGAGACAAAAATTTAAAGCTTGGACTTTTCCCAGTTGAAGATTGGAACAGGGCCTCACTGCGATATGGTTGCCGGAAACGATTGAAAAAAAGGATTCCGAGAAGGAGTTGGAGACAGTATTAAAACAAATGAGCAATAATATGGTCTCGGATATTGATAGCATGAAAAATGAGGTTTTGAAATACGGGGGTTGCAAAGTTAGAGATAAAGTACTGAAGACTACGACTACAATTGTTGAATAAAGGGAAGCTACTAATAATTTTGGAAAACTTTAATTCAGCCCCTTTATAAGAAATGTGATAAGAGCGAGTGTTATAATTACAGAAGCATTAGCTTGATTTATGTAGAAGGCATATTACTTAGCATGTTAATATGTTGTAGGTTAATATGTTAATATGTTAATATGTTGCTACACTAGTATATGTTGTAGTTAAAGTGTTAAGAGAAGAATAGTATGGTTTTAGGGACAAGGGGGATGGGTTGACCAGATTTTTTACTTTTGCTCGTATATTAATAATTAGGAAGTGTCAAAATCATCAGACCCCATAAGTCCTTAGTTTTATGGATTATGAACATGCACTTTATTCAGCTAATTAAAATCTAGTGAAGTATGTATGGTATATTTCTCTAAAGAAATACCGTCTTATTGGTCCCTAGTGGGGGGTGGTCAAGCCTCCACGAGGACAAGACCTTGGGTAGCGTGGTAGGCAGGATTCGTATCTACTCAAGATGTTGCTAAAACTACTTTAATAAACTAATAGACAAAATACAATACTAGAGTACACTCGTGAACAGTCTTCTTGAAGCCGTAGAGAATCCGAGCTATAGTCAACTTGCACCGGCTGGCACCGTTGATTTGGAAGTGGCTGCTGCACTTTCCAAGCTCACCGTCTATAGTTGGCTAGTGGAGGTTACTGGAACTCTCCGACGGCAGTTGATGTGGAGGTTATTGTTAAACTCTCCCAGCGCACCGTATTTTATAGAAAGGTGGAGGTTGCTCGAACTCTCCCAGCGGTGTTCCTCTAACCACTTGTCACTGTTGGTTCTCAAAGCTGAACTGTCCACAAGTTGTCTTTTCCCCCTTCTTATCTTCCAAGGCCCAAGCATGGAATTCTGGTTCCATGACCCCCAAAGTAGCCTCTCATTGGCTGGTAGGTTTTCGGTCATGGTGATCGACTTCCTTGAATAGAAAAGAAGGCATAAACAAGTACTTAAAACAACACATACCAACTATACCCTTGAAGTGGAACATGCACTAAAGACCAAAAATATACCCTTAATGTAATAAAACACTAAATACGAGAAATACACTTACATCTAACTTGCGTAAGCCTAGCAACAATCTTTACATATGGGTGGCAGTGTGCATTTTCTACGCGTAGATTTTACATATCAATTCTTATAGTTTTATTTTGGTGACAGACCGTTCAGAACTGTGCCATTGAGCAGATTTTGAAATAATTACGCAGATTTTCCGTTCCTATTAAATTTCAAATTTATTGAAACAAGATTATACTGCTAAAGTTATATGTTACTAACGTTCACCTTATCATAAAAAAAGATTTTCTAAACCTTGCTAATCTTATTGAAACAGAGCAGGATATAGAATAAAATCTTGAGGGGGGCCAATGTGACAAGGGTGCCAATAATTAACCAAATTGACAATTTTTTTGTAAAAAAGAGTAATAAGCAGAAAAAAAACAAGGAATGAGGGCACCGGAAAAAATTTTGGGGGCTCCAGGTGCCCCCGGTCCCCTGGATCCGCCACTGTATTGAAATACATAATTTCTAGAGGGGCAAAGTAAATCAACGCGCTTCTGTGGTAACCAGGCAACCAAAATTAAGAACAATTAAATTAAATTAAATTTAATTAAAATTAAAATACTAAATCATCGTCCTTTCACCTTTAGTTTGATAAATTTTGTCCCTGAAGAGCCAAGTGACAGAATTTTCGGCATGAATTTTGAAAATGTTGGTATATGGTTTAAGTTGCAAAGTGAACTTGCTTCGCTGTAAACTTCCATATGTTGACTTTATTGAACTTTCTGCAAAAACTAGAATTCTCACTATGGTGACAAGGCAAATGTGATTTGAGCGTAGAAGTTCGATTGCTCTAGAGGAATAATTATATAGGTGATTTAAAAGACTTGGCCCCCTCCTCCCCTGGTTGGCACATAACATGTAAACCACTTTGGGGAGAAACATTGAGACATATCACTTGGGGTAGACTTCTAAAGCTTATGTGTAATTCTTATTATAATAAATATTTTGTAATAGTTTTGGCAATACTATCTGGAGTCTTGGGACACCTGAAAAGAGCAAATGAGGCTGAGGGGGCCCCTTTATGTTTTTCATCATTAAAAGGGTACTTAAATTGAACATTTGCAAGTGAATGTACCCTCTTCTGACTTTCCATGATCATCCATCCTATCTTATCTTCTTCTTTTAAGCTCACTTGCTGATGGGAAAGCTGTGTTATTTATTTTGGATTGTTTTACCTAGTTGGAAATTCAGGAATCAAACACGTTACTTACTTGCTTTATCTTTTTTATGAGACAAGGCCTAGAAAAAATAAAAAAAATCTTGGCTTACCTAAATCACTGTTTGAAAAATGTTGTAAGAGAAAACAAGAATTAGTGTAAATGGATAAAAACTTTATAAACGCTTATTTAATTAATTACACAACAAACATATCAGAAAATATAACAACAAAAACATTTGGAAAATTTTAGTCAAGCCTTAACTTGACCATTTTACATAGAAACTTGATTAGTATTTTCTTTCTTAAATTATCGTCATGATTTTTTCTTAAAAGATATATTTCAAAATATACATTTTTTAGCATTAAATAAAAAAAAAACAAGTTTTTTCGATTGAAATTAAGGAGCAACATTAGAACTTAGAATGAAAACAAAATATTACGCATATGAGGGGGTTTGCCCCTCCAAAACACTTCGCTCTTCACGTTAAAGTTTTTAGAACTTTTCAAAAAGCTTCTTATTGTTCTAATTAAATGACCATTGTGTTTCAGTAATCGTTCTTAAGAAATTGGTACAGAATTCAAACCTTAGCGTAAAGAGCGAGGTGTTGATGAGGGGGCAACTCCCTCATATACGCAATAATTTTTGTTTGTTTTAGGTCTTAATGTTGATCCTTACTTTCAGTTGAAAAAACTTTTTAGTTTTTTCAAGTTTCTGATTTTTTTTTAAATAATGCCAAAAAATCTGGCTCCACTTACCTATGGACATACTCTCTAGACAATTCAATCCTGGCAAAAATTTACCCTGGTGAGTTACCCTTAACATCGCCATTCGCAAATTGAATCGGCAAAGAGAAAACAAGACAAATAAAAAAATTCTTTTAAGAATTCAAGCCAATTCCCCCAGTGTGAAATTTTCCCTCAAAAGTTAACCCCCTGAAAACTTCTATTCTTAGAAAAAATACAAATATGCAAAGCATACAAATGTATGCAAACTCTCCGATAACAAATACTATACCTAAACAATTGGCAAATTTTATAACTTAAAGAACTATCCTCTGGGGCTCTGTGGGTGGGGCTCATGTTATCTCCAAAGGCATAGCTATTGGGCTTTTCAACTATGCTGAATAAAATGGCTATCTCAAAATTTTGACTGGATGAATTTGAGAAAAAAGGGGCGTGGGAGGGGGCTTAGTTGCCCTCCAGTCTTTTTAGTCACTTAAAAAGACCACTAGAACGTTTAATTTCGGTTCAAATGAGCCCGCTCGTGATATTCTAGGACCGCTTGGTCGATTTGATCATCCCTGGAAAAACAGCAAAAACCAAACAAACTAAAAAATTAACACGCATCTATGATCTTTCTTTTGCTAAAAAAAAAAAAAAAAATGCTAAGTTCCACATTTCTGCAGATAGGAGCTTGAAACCTCTAAAGTCGGGTTCTCTGATACACGTAATCTGTTGGTGTGTTTTTTCTTCAAATTATTTGACTCTTAGGCGGTGTTCCCCCCCTTTTTTTTGAAAATAAGGTAAATTTTCTCAGGATCGTAGTCTTTGATGCGTAACGTTAAACTTAATAAAACTTATATATTTGTAATCAGCAAAATAAGTCATTTTTTTTATATATTTATCGGTATCAAAATTCCTTTTTTGTAGTGTTTTGGTTACTATTGAGCTGTGTCGCTCTCTACTTACAGTTCGTTGCCACGAACTGTTTAAAAGAACAAATGACGGTTTAATCTTACAGCGAGTGTTAGTTTATCATACATTAAGTTGACACTGTTATCTACTTGTCATTTTCGTGCACTTTTGATTTGTTTACAGCTAAAATTTCCATTTGATAGCATAAACTTTCCGTTTGAAAGCTTAAATTGAAGTTTGAAATATTTTTCTTTGAAAACTTTTGAAGAGTTTAAGTTTATTTAAGCTTTAGTTATAGAACGGACTACGAACTAATAAGAGCAGACACCTAACTTAATTGAAGCCTACAACAAACGAGTTTAACATAGATAAAGTGAGACTATACTTTTTCCAGCAACTAAACGTTGTTTCTACAGGAACTAAGTGTTCTTAATTTTTTCTTAGTCTCTTTACCAGTATTTTCGTCTTTTAAAATTCATTCCAATAAAATATATAGAAAATTGACGACGAAATAGAATTTCTAAGTTTCTAAGACATCCCACGGTAATTTTCGAATCAGTTTAATTTTTAGTAAAGTGCAAAAGACCCTCTAACTTTTAGTTGCTAGAAAAAGGAAAGCCCTACTTTATTTGTGTTAAACTTGTTCGTTTCAAGCTTCAATTAATTTAAGTTTCAGCTCTTATGTAGTTTTAATATCCCTCAGTATTTTTCTTTGAAAAATTTTGTATTTAGAAACTTACTTATTTGGATTTCTCGCCAATGGTCTTTGTTTTTAATTTCCAAAAGTAATTTTATTTTATTTAATTTCTACTAAATACTATGTACTAAAAACATATTTCATCTTTAAACGTTTGCAATTTGATGAGAAATAAAAATCCCATCATTTCTTTGTTTTGTCTTTGGTGGAATTTGAGTGTTTTGGACGCTGAAAAAGTTAAGTTGCTTATGAAACTATTATGATGCTACTATCAACCCTGAATTAATAATAGTGGTTACTATTATTTTTTCTTCTTTTTTTAACACCCGAATTTTAGTTTAAATTTTATTTTGAGATGCTAAATAAAACACGTCTAGATCTTTGAATTCAGTAAAAAAAAAGGTATTATAGTAATTTTGTAAAGAATTAAACTCAAGTTTTCTTGCGATTCAACAGCAATAAAATCTCACAAAAAGTATCAAGAACTTATTCCTGAAAAACAAATTATGGTAATGTTTATTACTTTTCTGATTCAGCGTCTGCAGACGCAAAAAGCTTTTTTTCAGACCATTGTTATTTGAGTTATTATTTATAGTTGAAAATAAATCCAGTGCTTTTAAATTGAAATCGTCTCTTTTTTAAGCATTTAGTCGTTTGACATCTTTTTTGTTCTCTTACACACTCAGATTAAAAGCTTTTTTTTCAATTTGGCAATAAATTTCAGTCCTCACAGTCTTAGCCTTTCCGTAACCTTATTTTCGAGGGAGAAAAGTGTAATCGAAGACAGCCTTTTCAAGTTGTCAGTATAAGCTGACAGGAAAAGCAATGGTTTCCTTAGAAAATATCCTTAGGGAATATCTGACCAAATCCTTTTTCAAGTGACAACCACCAGAGATGTGGCTATGAAAAGATGTGTGATTAGATTCTTGCACTCAAAAAGTCTCTGGATAACGTTTGGAATTCAAATATTTCCAATATTTGGAGATAGGATGGATGTAACCAGAATTTTTTTCTGGGGAGAGGGCTAAGATCTGAAGCTATACTCTAGGGACGGACCATCAACCGATAATATGGACTGGATAAATCGTTGGAAGACGAAGACGTTTTTGTCCCACCACCTGAACAATTAAAAAAAAAGTTCAGTGATATGTCTTTTATAATGACGGAAGACAAGCCAAGGCAAAAGAAGAAGTTTTTGTCCCACCACCTGAAAAATTAAAAGAAACAAAGTTTCGGCGATATGTCTTTCATAATGACAAAAGACAAGCCGAGGTAAAAGTCAAAGGTTTCAATAAAAAAAAAAATGTAATTTTACAAGGGCACCACTTCTAATTTAAGGTCCATTTTGACATCATAACATCAAGAAAAAGCTCAAATTATTTGCGTTTAGAAGACAAGCAACAGTGAGAATCTATATATAGAAGCGTGCCCCATACCTTTGTTAAAAAACAAAGGTTCGGCGAAACGGATTTCATAATGACGAAAGATAAGCCGAGGTGTAACGAACAAAAAAATTGAAAATAATAGCGATGATGATTGGGTTTGGATTTTGACATGGATAAGGTCATCAATACCTACCATACTTTTGAAAATCAAAAATATGGACTGGATAAATCGTTGGAAGAAAAAGGAGTTCTGTGTCCCACCACCTGAACAATTAGAAGAAACAAAGGTTGTCGTCAATACCTTCCATACCTTTGAAAATCAAAAGCCTGGAATAGATAAATTGTTGGAAGAAAAAGAAGTTTTTGTTCCAACACTTGAAAAATTGAAAGAAACAAAGCTTCGGCGATTATGTGTGTCACTGCTCGTGTGTGAGTTTGTGTGTGTGTGTGTGTGTGTGTGTGTGTATTTGTTTGTGTGTGTGTTCGCGCGTGTTCGCTGTGTTTATGTGTGTTTTAGGGTCTGTATTCGCTAGTGTGGGTGTATTATTGCATTTGTTTTAGTTTGTGTGTGTGTTATTGCGTGTGTTTGTGTTTGTTAGTGTTTGGGTGTGTTTGTTAATTCTGATACACCGAGAAAAACTACTTTTCTCTCATGGCCGTTTTCCACTTCAGGTGTATTCACATAAATTTATTAATCATGATTGGGAGAGGCATAAAATCTTTAGAAAATACAAAATCTGAGAAAGAAAACGTAAAAAACAAATAAGATCACCTCATGAAAACACATAAGACGTTTTAAGACATGTACAATCCTGAGAAATAGAGGTGCATTGGCATGTTGATCTTCTTCCTTTGTATACATCTATTTTAACGGTCGTAAGCAAAAATTTTATTACTATTATAATTTTACTATCTTTTTAAACTATATTTTCTTCGGCACTTATAACCCCGTTGGTCCAACTTATGTGTTCAATGTTTTTTTTTTTTACGAATTATCTGTGTTCAGCAAAACCTGAAACATATTTTGAGAACTTTAAAATCAGTTTGAGTTTTCGAATGTTATAATTTTCTCTACTTCAGGTTTCTTTGCCATTACCATAATCTTAACTATCTTCACAAAAATATACTGGCAAATGAAGCTCCTCTCCATCTTATTTATATTGAAGTACTTTGAACTATTTCAATTAAGTCTCACAAGAAATTGAAACTCCTTCAGTTGGCAGCTCCAAAGAGTAAGGGTAGCTGACAAGAATGAAAACTGATGCTGATTCTGAAAAAACATAGCTATAGAGGAAAAGTTGCACTTTTTTCTGAAATTGAGATCAAGCCCCTGTTGAACATCGACCTTTATTGAACACTTGCTGAACACTTACTTACACTTACTTTATTGAACACGTGCAGCACGTGGTTAAATTTATGGAAGTGTCATGAGATAGCAGTTCTAAGATTTAACGCTAGCTGTTGGGCCCTAAATGTTGCCAGGTTTTTTTAACGTCCCTCTGCGATGGATGTCTCTGGGCCAAGTTGGAATAGTGGAGAGCTCCGGGTCTATAACTTTAACCTGAAAGGATTTTGGGACATACTTAAAATCAAAATTTCTGAATAAAAAAAAGTTTTTTCAACTGAAAGTAAGGAGAAGCATTAAAACTTAAAACGAACAGGAATTATTGTGTATATGAGGGGGATTGCTCCTCCTCAACACCTTACTGTTTACGCTAAAGTTTGAATTATGTCCCAATTCTTTAAGAAAGGCTCCTGAAACACTGTTCCTGTTATAAGAACAATAAAAAGAATTTTTTTAAGTACTAAAAAACTTTAGAGTAAAGAGCGAGGTCTTGAGGAGGAGCATCCCCCTCATATACATAATAGTTTCTGTTTGTTTTAAGTTCTAATGCTCCTCCTTACTTTAAGCTGAAAAAACTTGTTTTTTTTTTATTTGATGAGGAAAAGAAGCCGCTACCAAGAAATTTTGCACATATCGGGCCACAAAGCAATAAGATTCATCTTCTCTACCGATTTGTAAGACTTTTGCAGAGATAAGACGATGCAAAAAGGATTTATTTGGTCACATGAAAGCTTAATTTATCAGAACATTGTGCGAAGGATTGTCACCCGGTAGAAAAAAATCACTAGATTATTACACTAGATCAGCTCATAAATCACTAGATTGTTGACTAGAAATCACTAGAAATTACTAGAATTATAATACTCTTTATCAGTGTAATTGACAATTATTTTGTTTCTTTACCATGTTCTATACAGGTGTATATACAGTAATGGGGTAAAATTACCCCTCTAGGTCTCGAAAAATAACTTTAGTTGATGTTTTGTTGTTTCTCAAGCTAAAAATACCCTTTGAACTTTGAAAAATGTCTTTTCACATCTTTATGCAGAGAATAGAATAAAATACTTGCTTCATCTACGTATTTTTCCAAATTGTCACCCTTGGCTTATAGCCCGATCCCTGAAAATTTGTTATCGGTGATGTAATCAACATATTTACTTTTTCTTTTTATTATTTTTTTCTCGTCCATCCAAAACCCTAGTATTTTTCTTCGAAAACATAGAAACTATTTCATTTTTACTCTAGTTGAGCTAGTGTAATTACTGGGACACCAATGACAATTTTGATAATGAACTTTTTTATATTTTCATGTAAAAAGTTTGTCCCACCCTTCCCAATTTGGAAAATTTTGATATTGCTTCTTTAATAAAAAGATCCAGAGAAAATCTTTTTCTCGCAATACGTATTTGTTTATTGGTAAAGATTGTTCATTCTATTACTTAAGCTATGAGAGAGCCTGGGCTCCTCACCTGGATCTACGTCACTGTCAAACAACATAGTTTTCAATTATATATTCATTCATTTAGAAATATCACAGGCTACAAACTAAAATCAGATACAATAGAGGCAGGTTCTCACAAAGTTTAAATTGTTGTCACATTTTGGTCTTGTAAATCCTGTTTCCACTTTTTTTGTAGAATCCACAAGAGCACGAGGAATTTCCCATTTTGAGGGATCTTTGACATATCGATTTGTATGAATTAGTGAAGAAAGTGTTTCTTCTTCCAGTCTGTTTCTCAAAGGTGATTTAATTAACTTCCGCAAGGAGAACTGTCTCTCAGCTGATGCGCTCGAATGTGAAAGTGCTATAAGGAACTTCATCATTTGCGTCACAACTGGGAACATAAAATCCCACACACCATTCTGGCACTTCCCAAGGAAGTTCCAGAGTAAAACAGGATCGCAGTTATTTTTTTCATGTACTCGAATCAGTTCTCCTGCATGTAGAATTAGCTACCATTCCCTGTTCAAAGCTTCTAATTTCAGATCTATTGTCTGCGAGAAGCGATCATACAATCTAGTAATTGATGAGACAGAGCCAAAAGCTGCAACAGTAGAGCCCAAACACTTTAGCTGATGTAAAGGATAATCTTGATCGCTGATTCGGAATCAGATCTGCTCATAAAGCATGTGGTAAAACCTAACACATTTGTTGTGAACTCCATCAACTAATTTGACGTCACAGTTTTTTGCAAACGATTTAAATTTTGCACCAAAATACATAATTTCATATTTTTTAAGGTTGTTTGGGTGTTTAAAGTCAACCTTCCAAGGTCCCATGCATCTAAACTTTTCCGTTTTTACAAAGCAACACATTATTTCTTTCAGTCCTCCTTCGACCTTTTCCAAAAGAAAATGTACTCGAACTTTTTCACTCTGGAACCCTTTGTTGAGGCTGTTCACTAATGGTAAAATGTGTCCAAGGAACAAATAATGTAACCGCACTGTATTGCGCACTGTCTATAGAGCAGCATATAGAGCATGAGCTGATGGTACGCTCTCAGCCAGCATGTATTGAAAATATAAGATAAAAGCTTCCCACTGTTCGAGCAAACGTTCAATTAAGTTTTCCATTGCTAGCCAACGTTTTTTACTGTGATAAAGAAAGCAGCGCTCAGCAACACTAACAAACCTTTGACACTCCGCAAACTCTTGCTTTCCTTTTGGAGTATAAGCAATGAAATCATATATATCATTGCTGAACTAGACAATTGACTGATCTAAAAATTCCAGTGCAGCTGCTGAATATAATGCAAAGGAGTGACAAATACACCCTAAAATTGAAAGCTAAGGAAGGTCTCGTTTCAAAAGTGTAGCTAGACCATTCTTTGATCCAACCATAACGCTGGCATTGTCTGACTTGAAGCCGACCATGTTTTTCAGCGGAATCCCTTTTGAGTCAAATTCATTCACTGTGGGATTTTTTAGTCCTTGTGCAAAGGCATCAGTGACAACCGACATGGAAAAAAAAACACTCGACTACATCTTCATCACTGAGAAGTGATGAATCACCGAGAAAAATCACTTGGAAAAATCACACCACTACGACTGAAAATTTGGTGGTTGTTCGGTCAGTGGACTCGTCCAAAATTATGGAAAACTTTGTATTTTTTAGTATTTCTGAGAGATCGTCAGCCGCAGTTCTTCCCACTTGTTTAATCAAAACAGTGTTCTTCGTTCTTCCAAGGATCAAATTATTAATCACTTGAGAAGCTTTGACATGAATCTTGGGAATTTGTGGAAATTTTTGGCAACCCACGCAGAAAAGGCCAATGACAGCTTTACACTCTGGTCACGATAACTTTTATGCTTCTGCACTCTTTCAGAAAAGCTTGCTGGGTCGGACACTGGAGCCTGGTTTTTCTTAGCATTCATGGCTTTCACACGCTCTGATTCTGGACCTTTATTAGCATGACGAAGCATAGCGGTTTTGCTACTCTTTAGCACCTTGCGGCAGTACTTGCAGTATGCTTTGCTCGGATCTATTCGGCCTGGCCATTCTCTATGTAGGGGGTCCTTCATCTATTTTTTTTGGAAAAACTTTGAGAGTAAAACTTCTTTGAGTTGCCTCTATTACTAATAGACTTTTGGTCATTTTTTTTCACTTTTGACCACCGTTTCTCTTATCATTGTTTTTGCACTTTTTAGTTTCTAAATCTATCACGTCAGATAATTCAGACAAATCAGACGAGTCAGACTCAAAATCGTCTGAGCCACCTGAATAACTAGACACATCACTGGTACTATTATTGTCTTTAGATCCAGAACTCTTTTTGTGTCTGGGGATGGACTCAATAACATCTGAGTCTGAAACTCCTAACGCAAAGGTGATACAGCTAATAGGTGCTGTCTGTTCATGAACCGGAGCACTAATATTGCCTGACGGAGAATTTAGGCTTTTTTCATTCTTTTTAGCAGACTTCTTAAAGAAATCGAAAAGGCTCTTGTTCTTTTTGGCATATGAAGCTTCCATGTGGCCTTGATGTTTCTTTTCCTACAAAAAATTTTGTAAGTTTAATTTTTCACGCACAGCATAGCGGGGTAGGTCAAGTTCTCAGAGGCAATGCTGTAGCGTTGCCTATAATAAAGGCCATACGGCTCCAATGTTTTATTATTTATTTATTATTTTTTTTCCCAGAGGCAATTCATATGGAAGGGGTCATCGTAGAAACTTCAAAGGGGACTCATTCGATTGGAAATCGAGAGTTCTAGTGCTCTTTTTAATAGTCGAAAATTGTTGGAGGGCAACTAGCCCCCCCCCCCCACACCCATCATTCCCCAAAACACATCCAATCAAAATTTTGAGATAGCCATTTGGTTCAGCGTAGTTGATTTCCAGATAGAAAATATATTTTTGAGGAGGACACTCCCCCACAGCCCTCAGGGCAAGGGTTTTAAGTTATGCCCAGGGGACATATAAGGGTTTTATAGAAGGAGTTGTCGTAGAAGCTTCCAAACAGGCTCATTCGATTGGAAATTTAAAGGGCTAGTGCCCTTTTTAATAGTCGAAAGTGATTGGAAGGCAACTAGCCCCCCCCACACCTATCATTCCCCCAAATACATACAATCGAAATTTTGAGATAGACATTTTATTAAACGTAGTTTTAAGCTCTGGAAATTAGGTCTTTGAGGAAGACAACTCCCCCACAGCCCTCAGGGTAAGGGTTGTAAGTTATGCCCTGGGGGCATATAAGGTTTTGTATAGACAACGTTGTTGTAGAAACTTCAGAAAGGGCTCATTCGATTTGAATTTAAATGGCTAGTTCCCTTTTTAATAGTCGAAAGTGATTCTAAGACAACTGACACCCCTTCCACGCCCACCATTTTCCCGAACAAATCCAATCCAAATTTTGATATAGCCATTTCGTTCAATGTAGTTGAAAATTCTGAAAATTATATGTTTAAGCAGGACACTCCCCCCACAGTCTTCTGGGGCAAGGGTTATAAGTTATGCCCTGGGGGCATATATGGGTCTTATGGAAGGGATGCTTGTATTAACTTCAAAGAGGGATCATTTGATTGGAAATTGAAAGTTCTAGCTAACTTTTTTAAGAGTCAAAAGAGATTGGAGGGCACCTAGCCCCCCCCCCCTCTCCAAGCCCTTTTTTCCTCAAACCCGTCCGATAAGAACTTTGAGATAGCTTTTTTTTTAAATGATTCAAAGACCATATGATGAAAACTCAGGGGTCAACACAGCCCCCCAGGGCCCGAGGGCAGGTGTTGTAAGTTATGCTTTGGGGGAATATATTGTTCTTAATGAAGGGATGCTCGTAAAAAAATCAGAGATGGCTCATTTGATTGAAAATTGAAAGTTCTAGTTTTTTAGAGTCAAAAGAGATTGGAGGGCAACTAGTATCCCCCCCACGCCCCTTTTTCCTAAAATGCATCCAATAAAATTTTGAGATAGCCATTAAGTTAAAAATTGCTCAAAAGTCAGATAACAAAAACTCAGGTGTCGTCACAACCACCCAGGGCCTGGGGGCAGGCATTGTAAGATATGCCCTGGGGCATATATTGTTCGTATGAAAGGGATGCTTGTACAGACTTCAGAAAGGGCTCAATTGATTGTATATTGAAAGTTTGAGCTCACTTTTTAATTGTCAAACGAGATGCGAGGGCACCTAGCCCCCCCCCCCTCGCCTTCTTTTTCAAAACCCATGTGATAAAAATTTTGAGATAAACATTTTGTTAAAAATAGTTCAAAGGTCAGATAAGAAAAAATCCGGTGTCAATAGAACCCCCCAGGTCACAGGGGAGGGCGTTCTAAGTTATGCCCTAAGGGCATGTATGGTTCTTATGAAAGGGATGCTCGTATAAACTTCATACAGGGGTCATTGATTGGAAATTGAAAGTTTTAGTTCACTTTTTAAGAGTCAAGAGAGTTAAACTAGCCCTCCCATGCTCTTTTTCCCCAAACCTGTTCGTTACAAATTTTGAGATAGCCAGTGTTTTGAAAATTGTTCAAAAATTAGATAAAAAAACGCCTTCCAGAGTCCAGGGGATAGGCGTTGTAAGTGTTGTCCTGGGAGCGTATATGGTGCTTATGAAAGGGACGCTTGTATAAACTTCAGAGAGGGCTCATTTGGTTGGAAATTGAAAGTTCTAGCCCATCCGCTAACCCATCCACCCATCTGCTACAATTCTTGAGATACCCAGTTTTTTAAACATTGTTGAAAAATTAGATAACAAAAACTCCGGGGTCAACACAATCCCCCAGGGCCCGGGGGTAAGGCGTTGTAAGTGTTGTCCTGGGAGCGTATATGGTGCTTATGAAAGGGACGCTTGTATAAACTTCAGAGAGGGCTCATTTGGTTGGAAATTGAAAGTTCTAGTTCTCTTTTTAAGAGTCTAAAGATATCCGAGGGTAACTAGCCCCTCTCCACACCCTTTTTTCCCCAAGCCCATCCGATAAAATTTTTATAATACCCATTTCATTAAAAATAGTTCAAAGGTCAGATAAGAAAAATACGGAACTCACCAGGGCCCGGAGGCAGGCGTTAAGAGTAATGATCTAGGGGTATATGTAGTTCTTATCGAGGGGATGCTCGAATAAACTTAGGAGAGCGCTCGTTTGATTGGAAATCGAAAGTTTTGTTCACTTTTTAAGAGACAAAAGAGATCGGAGGACAACTAGCCCCCCCTCCTCTACGCCCTAAATGCATCAGATAAAAATTTTGAGATAGACAGTTTGTCAAAAATAGTTCAAAGTTCTGTTAACAAAAAACTCCGGTGTCGACAGAGCCCCCCAGGGCCCAGGGGTAGGCGTTGTAAGTTATGCCCTGGGGGTATATATGGTTTGTATGGAAGGGATGCTCTTATAAAATTCCTAGAGGGCTCATTTGATTAGTAATTGAAAGTTTTAATTCACTTTTTAAGAGTCAAAAGTGATTGGAGGGCAGCTAAGCTCCCCTTACACTCCATTAATTTTTTTCCCAGAGGCACTTCATATGGAAGGGGTCGTCGTATAAACTTCAAAAGGGGCTCATTCGACTGGAAATCGAGAGTTCTAGCGTCCTTTTTAAGAGTAAAAAGTGATCAGAGGGCAACTGGGCTCCCCAATTAGAGGTTGCCATTTTGTTAAAAATAGTTCAAAGATCATTTAACAAAAACTCCTTTAAGTATGGTCATTTCGTTAAAAATAGTTCAAAGATCATATAAGAAACCTCCTGTGTCGACACAACTCCCCCCCCCAGGGCTGGGGAAGGCGTTGTAAGTAATGCCCTGGGGGCATATATGGTTCTTATGGAAGGTATGCTCGTATAAACTTCAGAGAGGGTTCATTTGAATGGAAATTAAAAGTTGTAGTTCATTTTTTCATAGTAAAAAAAAAAAAAAATCGGAGGGCAACTAGCCCTTCCTGCCTTCCATGTCTTTGGGCGTATCGAATGGACAAATCCATCCGATAAAAATTTCAGGTGACCATTTGTTAAAAGTAGTTCAACCATCAGATATTAAAACTCCAGGATCAACACAGCCCCCCAGGGCCCAGGGAAAGGCGTTGTAAGTTATACTCTGGGGATATATATGGTTCTTATAGAAGGGATACTCGTATAAACTTCAGAGAGGGCTCATTTGATTGAAATTAGAAAGTTCTAGTTCAGTTTTAAAGTGTCAAATGAGACTGAAGCTTAATATAATCCCCCCACGCCCTTTTTCCCCAAGCCTATCCGATAAAGATTTTGAGATAGCAATTTTGATAAAAGTAGTTCAAACATCAGATAACAAAAAGTCCGAGGTTGACACGAACCCATTTTTTCACTTTGATATTGTTACTTTGATATCAGTTTTGATACTTTGATGAATATTTAATTTTTTTTAATGTTTGATTTTGAAATATGGAATTTTTAAAAACTTGAAAATTTTTGCAATCAAAAACGAACAAAAATCAATTAAAAAAAACTTTCTGAAAAATAAGTTTTTCAAAGAAAAGTAAAGGCCATTTAAACTTAAGCTCAGCAGGTACAAATACCTTTTAAAATTCAAACTCAAAACGACCAGAAATTACTATTAAAGAATAAATGAAACCCATAACGAACAGAAATTAAATAAACAAGCATAGCAAAAACATACAACAAGTAATAATATAAATGAATAAATAGATCTTAAAGCGAGTAATGCTTAGATTTAATATGAAAATCAAGCTTAAAACGAAAAAAAAATATTTTCCTATTGAAGTATAAATGAAACTTAAAACGAACAGAAATTAAATAAACAATCAATGCAAACAAACATACAATGGATATTAATGTAAATTAATAAATAAATCTTAAAACGAGTGGAACTTAAATTGAATATGCAAATCAAGCTTGAAACGAATAAAAATAACTACAAACAAGAGTTTGGGTATCGCCTCACTGCAGAAGCCTAAAACCTATGTATGTTTTTTGCTATAATTGTTTATTTAATTTCTGTTCGTTTCGGGTTTCATTTATTCCTTAATAGTCATTTTGAGTTTGAATTTTAAAAGGTATTTGTATCTGTTGAGCTTAAGTTTAAAATGGCCTTTACTTTTCTTTGAGAAACTTATTTTTCGGAAAGTTTTTTTTTTAATTAATACTCAAAACACAGTCAACGCAATAAAGCAGAACTGCCATTATAAAAAAAAAGTAAACAAAATGGGACAGGAACCACTAGTTTCACAAAGCAGACGACTACTCACTGAACTACTAGAATTGGTTTCTATGATTGAAAGCAAATAGCTTCTAGAAAAATAAAATATAAAAAAGAGTTTCTTCAGTTGTAAGTAAGGAACAGCACTAAAACTTATAAGGAACAGGAAAAATTCCGGTTGTTTGGGGAGTGTTATACCTTCCTAAATCCCTCCATCCTTACGCTAAAGTTTTTTAATGCTTTAAAAAAATAATTATTCTAAATCAACGGCCCTGTGTTTCACCTGTGATTCTTAAAGGATTGGGACATTAATTTGAAGTTTAGTGTAAAGATGAGAGGCATCCCTCTATTTGTGGAATAACGTCTGTTTATTTTAAGTTTTAATGTTGCTCGTTACTTTTTTTTAATATCTGACCGTTTTTAAATGAAGCCGGGAAATCTCCCTCTCTCTTTTGTGGAAAACTATGTCTAAGAATATGCATTTCCCTGGGTCTTTAGAGGGTCATCTTATCCCCCATAGAGTTATTGGACCTTTCCACTATACTGAATACTTTTCAACTATACTTTAAACTTCTTTTTAAGTCTTTCCCAAAATTTTTATCAAATGTCTTTGGGGAAGACGGGGCTTGGGAAAGGGGCTAGTTGCCCTCTCATCTTTTGTTTACTTAAAAAGGACACTGGAACTTTTAATAGTGAATGAGCCCTCTTCCGATCATCTAGGTCCATTGGTTTGATGCAACCACTCCTGGGAAAAGAATAAAAACTAAAAAAGGTCATTGTGTATTCGTCGTCTTTCTTTGAACAAAATAAATAAAATTTAATGTTTTTATAGACAAAAGATTGAAAACTCTTCATTCTGTGATGTGCTGAATCTGAAGGTATTAAGTTTATCAAGATCCCTCTATTTTTCGGAGGCATTCACCCCCTTTTCAAAAATATACAAAATCTTCGGATCGTAAATTTTGATGATTTATTTTAAATTTGATGGTTTTTTTTTATAGTAGGAATGAACATAAATATTTAATTCTTTTGGTTTATTAGTTGTTACTCATTTTTTTTTAGGGTTTTTGGTAACTATTAGGCCGAGTAACTCCTTACTCCTATTTCATCACCACGAACTGTCTGATTTGTCTTGGAGTACGGATATCAAGTTTCAAAATGAAAAAAAGTAGCAGCGCCCCCCCTCCCCCTAGTCAATGTTTTTTCTAAACATAGTAATCACTGCACCCACAGCTCTATGTCAGGCCATCTAATGCCTGCATATAGCTTTAGCTTATTAATCATATAAAAGTGTCCTGTTTTTCTTTCAACTAGCATTATTTGGATTATTAACTTACAATTCGTGAGAAATAAGTCTAAAAACAACATAAAACTTCAGAAGAAAAAAATGTGGACTTAATAGCAAAATTCTTACTTTTGACTATAAGAAACCCAACACTTTTATTTCCCAAAGAAAAAACTCCGCGAACAAATTTCCCCCTGAAATTTACCTCCCCCCTTCCCCCATTAGATAGTCTCCTCCGGTGTAAAATTCTCCCCTGGAAATTGTTTAATTATTCCCCATTTAATTACTTTCCCAGAATTGACTACATTCCATTTTCAGTTTTCGAAAAATAAATTTAAAATCATTTACTTACCATCTGACACTGTTTGAAAAAGAATATCCAGAAAATCTAAAAATTCTTGGCACCATTGTGGCAGAAACCCTGCATTAATTAAAACTTGTCAGGGATGCCGATCAGAGTTTGAAAATTATCCCCTCCTTTTTATCTTGGCTAGAAAACTTAATCTACAAAAATTGCACAGAGGTGTTTTATTGAGTGAATCAGGGTTTTAGAGATATACGTTTCGGTTCTAGGTGAATACAGCCCCGGCGAATACCCCCCCCCCCCCGGAAAATACCCCCCGCGGAAAATACCCCCCGGAAAATACCCCCCCCCCCCTCCAAAAAAAAAAAAATACCCACCGTGAAAAATAAGGCTTTCCAAATTTGAGAATTTTATTTGAGTTTTATTTTTTGAATTTCCATAGGGGGATGGAATTTTGGTACTTGTGTATTATGCGCCACTCACTCAAGTTTACGCTGTGTAAAATTCGAGAACACGCCGGTTTTTTTGTTAGTTTCTTCGTTACTTTAGAAATAAATTTGCGCTATAGATTTGCACATTAGGGGGGGGGGGGGGTAAGCATAACGGGTCTGCATGCAAAATGTGTTTGGTACAAATATTCTGCATATTAGATAGATAGACGAATAGTATTTTAAAGCCAAATATATGGCCATGAGCACAGTAAAATAACATAAATGAACATAGTGAATGGGAGGGGGGGGGTATTTAACCCCCCAAGAAATGCCCTCCCCCACGAAAAATAATCCTCCCCCTCCTTCAGAAAGTAACCCCCACGGAAAATACCCCCTCCTTGGAAAATACCCTCGTGGAAAATACCCCCCCCCCTGTGGAAAATAAGGTTTCTAAATTTGAACTTCTATTTGAGTTTTTTTTAATAGTTTTGTTGAAAAGTGCTAAGGAACGGGAAAAAGAGGAACCAGAAGTGTCTTAAAAACTTAGAAAAAAAAACACAAATCCATTTGTGTTGAAAAGGCTTCCATTTGATTGTCTGCAATTTTTGGCAGTAGCTGGTGCCAAATTTGAAAAAAAAATGAAGAAGAAAAACAATCTAGGCAAAAAATCATCAATATTAAGCTAAAACATATGGCACCAAAAAGTTTAAGAAGGTTTGGCTATCCTTTAAAAAGATAGTTGGCTTTGGGAACCAACACATTCTAAATTGTTTAAGTTTTTACGGACAAAAGCGTTGTCAAATTCTACGAGTTTGTTTTTCTTATCTTCCAAGTGTAAAACTACCACAAATCACCATTAACAAATAAATGAAACCCAAAACTAACCGAAATTATAATAGATAGTCTAGTCAAACTCAAAATGAGCAAAAAGTAAAAGGAGTATGGCTGATAACACCCATGTCTTCTTCAGACCAGAGAAGGAGGTGTGGGGGTTTTCAGCCCTACTCATGCTAATTGTTGCTATTTTGAGTTTGAATAGGTTATTTATTGTTATTTCTGTTCGTTTTGGGTTCAATTCATTTATTTATGGTGATTTGTGGTAGTTTTACGCTTGGAAAATTATTTGAATTTATTTCTGCTCATTTTTGGCTTAACGAGGCCATGGGCACCGGCAAGGGGGGCAGGCAGGGGGGGGGGTCATGGCCCCCACCTGGAAATTTGGGACTATACAGTAATTATAAGGAAACCAAAGGGGAAAAAGCAGAATAGGGAAAAACCATGGAAAAATATTTGTTGCCTCATTGTTGGCTACCTGCCAATAGATTTTGACCCATAAAAATGAAAAATATAAGTTCTAATTTGTGACTGAGTGACCCCTAACAAGTTTTCCACAAACATTTTTGTGGAAAACAGTTATGAAGTATAAAGGTGTCAAATATATTGGCTTTTGGCATTCAAAATTAAGTTATAAATATTGAATTAAAAATGTTTATTTGATTTTCTCAATCTTAGTTTTGATGTTTTACTTTGAACAAACTTATTTGATAATGCGTTACTTTTTTTAAACACTGAGTCTAAAGGCATTAAATATTTTGGTGTTTGATAACCAAGTTCAAAACTGTCGATATGGTTAAAAATTTTCCATCCAACGCTTCGGCACTGCTCAGCAGAACTTAATGCTGGGAGTTTGTATCTTAGTTTTGTAAGTAGGCTACTGCTTTCTTTATTTTTTGTAACTACTTACTTTTTCATTTTTAAACAATTTCACTTTAATTGACATCTATTGCCTTTAGAAAATTGTTTGCCGTAAAATTTCTTCTTAAAATTTCATCTCCTGGAAACTATTTAAAATTCTCCCAGCAGAAAATTCGTCCTCCCCTACCCACCAGACAAATGTGTGCATACTTCCCAATAACAAATAAAACAAAGGGCGATTTTAATAACTTAAAAACCTTTCCCCAGGTGATGTAGACGGAAATTAAAAGTTCTAGTGCCCTTTTTAAGTGACCAAAAAACGAAGGGCAACTGCGCCCCCTTCCACGCTCATTGTTTTCCCAAATTCGCCCGATCAAAATTCTGAAATAGCCATTTTTTCAGCATGGTAAAAAATATAATAACTGTGTCTTTTAGGATGACTTAATCCCCCAAAGTCCCCCCGGGAAGGGCTGAAAGTTATAAGCTTTACCCAATGTTTACATATAGTATTGGTCAGGGGGAATTTTTTCTCGTTGGTGGGGGGGGGGGGGTCAGGGGTTATGTGGGAGGATCTTTCCATGGAGGAAGATTTCATGGGGAAGGGACAGTCCTATGAAGGGGGCGCCATATTTCCCACCATTATTTAAAAAAACGATCAGAAATTCAATTAAAAAAAAGTTTTTCAACTGAAAGTAAGGAGCAACATCAAAAATTAAAGCGAACAGAAATTATTACGTATATGATTGGGTCCGCCCCCTAGTCAATACCTTGCTCTTTAAGCCAAAGATTTTTTAGTACTTTCATAACAGCTATTTATTCTCTTTAACGGCCTTTGTCATTAAGGGGTCATTTTTAAAGAATTGGGACAAAATTCGAACTTTAGCATAAAGAGTGAGGTATTGACTAGGGGGCGAACCCCCTAAAATAAAAATATATGAATATAGAAGTTCGTTACGTAAGTTGATTCGTAGTCATCCTCAGCCCCGCCATGAAATTTCTGTGGGGTGGGCAAATACTGCTAGGATTTTAGTTTTTAGCAATTTTCAATGGTAATATTTTTCTTTTTCATTAATATGAAGTACTTCAATGCATTAAAAAAAATTTATGTAATGTGTTTATCAAAATAAAATCCTATTGTAGAGGTTGTGATGGCTTCAGTTATGTAGAAGATCAAAAGTCTCACAGAATTTTCATCCTCCTTTTCTTCCAACCAAAATTCCTTAGTAATAATATTAACAAGGACTTTTCACCAACATTACTATTCATCGCCAATTTTTTAAGTATATTCAAATTTCATCCAAAATTGAAATTGCAAATTTAAACTTAGAACGGTACTAATCAGCGTACAATTGTTGATTTACACATTTTAAAAGCAATTGACCTGGGATTTAAGGGACCGGTACCTGTGTTGCCACTTATGCTGCATTTCGCGGCATTACGCCGCGATTCTGAGAGAAATGCCGCATAAAATTTTGATCTTGCCGCACGCCGCGATTATGCCTCGAAATTGCTTTTTATACCGCATTTGTTCCCGTATGTAAAATTTGTCCAACTTTAAGTTTCTTATCTTTCGCAAATGTCTTTGTTGCAATTATTTATCTGAAATTAATCTTGTCTGTTTGTCTTGTATTATTTATCTGAATTTTCCTTCTTGAAGCTTTTGATATTGATTTTCATTAAACATTAATCGAAAAAGGTTGAGATCCGAGAATCTAGTTACCCATCAATTATTCTATTGGATAGGCTTGAAGGCCCAAGGGAAAATCGCTTTTAATTTCTTCACTATTCACTTCACATTTATACGGTTTTCCCACCGTGGACTTTCCCTGCTGTGGCACCTCTGCAATTTTACTTCTGTGGCGTGCTTGACGAAAACGATGAACGACAAATGTGTGTTCACAGACTGAGCTGACCATGCTTACCTTTGACCGCTGAAAAGAAGGATAGACTGTACGCGTTTTCTCAAATTTATGACAGATCTTCACCACACTTCACTTGACACTGAATCAACATTCTTATTAAAGCGAGATTTTTCACCCATTCTCTCTCAAAAATACAAAACACAGCTTTTCCGAGAATTTCGGGCATGCCGCGGTTTCTACCACATTTTGGTTCAAGGATGCCACGGAAATGCCGCTTTTTGACGAGGCCGGCGCCGCGGAGCGGTGCCGGTGAAGTTTTGCTTTTTCCAATTTTTAAAAAAAAAATTTGTAATTGGAAAAAAAAAATATTTTTCAAAGCGCTAAAAACTTTTTTTAATGAGCAAGGTGCCGAAAAGGGGGCAGTCCCCCTTATATACAGAGTGATTTATATTTGTTTTATGTTTTAAACTTGTTCCTTACTTTAGTTGAAAAACCTTTTCTATTTGTTAAATTACATTTCATGAAACTGTGCGACTTGGCTCAATAATAACCAAAACTCTAAAAAACGGAATTGTGATACCAATAGAAACATGAAAAGAATTGGGTTATAATACTTAATCCAAATATATTAGTTTAATTAATTTTAGTCTTACCCATCAAAAGCTACGAGCCTGAGAAAATTTGCCGGATTTTTGGAAAAAAGGGAAAAGAGCCCCTTGAAGTCATATAATTTTAATAAGAATAGCGCCATCAGATTGAGTGGGCTCATTTAAACGGAAAATTGAAAGTTCTAGTGCCCTTTCGAAGTGATCAAAAAAATTGGAGGGCAACTTGGCCCCCTTCTACGCTAATTTTTTTTCCCGAAATCACCCAATCAAAATTTTGAGATAACCATTTTGTTCAGCATAGTCGAAAATTTAATAAATATGTCTTTGAGGATGACTTAATCCCCCACAGTTCTCGCGGGAAGGGCTGCGAGTTATGAACTTTGCCTATTGTGTACATATAGCATTGATTATTGGGAAGTATACAGACGTTTTCAGGAAGGATTAATATAGACATTTTAATAAATATTTCTTTGAGGATGACTTAATCCCCTACAGTTGCCGGGGGAAGGGCTGCAAGTTATGAACTTTGCCCATTGTTTACATATAGTATTGATTATTGGGAAGTATACAGACGTTTTCAGGAGGTATTTTTATGGGGGGGGGGGTGGAGGAGGGGATTCCTGATGGAGCTTTGAAATATCTCAGTGAGTGTATTACATCCTGATTGCAGCAATACTAGTGACCTACACTATCTTGCATTTGAAATGGTCGCTTCCTAACAGATGCAAATATCCTAGTGTTGGGCCGACATGCTTGACCTAACGATTCGGCTTGTTTAGTCCCAGGTTGCATAAATTTCACTTTGGCAGAAACCGTAATGATTCCGGGTCGGCACTGATGTTTGTTCGAAAAACACTTAAATGAAACATTACATTTACTTTATACTAGGATGTTGTTTTTTTTTTTTTTTTTAGTTAACAAAATTTCCAGATACCTCGCTATTCTTCTGTAATTTTTTAGTGGCCATATCAAACAGTTCGTGGTAACGAATTAGTATTGGTTATTGGGAAGTATACAGGCGTTTCCGGGAGGAATTTTTTTCTAGTGGGGGGTCGGGGTCAGAGTAGGGGTTACGGGGGAGGATCTGTCCATGGAGGATATTTCCTTGGGGGAAGGGACATTACTATGAAGGGGGTGCCAGATTTCCCAGCATTATTTAAAAAACGATCAGAAATTAAATAAAAAGTTTTTTCAACTGAAAGTAAGGAGCAAAATTAAAACTTAAGACGAACAGAAATTATTAAGTATATGAGGGTTTTCGCCCACTAGTCAATACCTCGCTCTTTTCCCTAAAGTTTTTTTTAGTACTTTCAAAAGAGCTATCTATTCTTATTAACCGGCCTTTGTGATTCAGGGGTTTGTGATTCGAACAAAATTCGTACTTTAGTGTAAAGAGCAAGGTATTGACTAGGGAGCAAGCTTCCTAATATACGTAATAAAACATACGAATATAGAAATTCGTTACGTAAGTTAATTCGTAAGTTACGTCAGAACAAAATTTCGAGAAAGCCAATTAGCCAAAAAAAGGAAAATTAATATGCGAATTTGGTTTTAATTATTCATGTACGGTGAGCCAAAATCAAAGCTGTATTAATTGAAAAACGTTCAGAAATTAACTGAAAAAAACAAGTTTTTTTTAACAGAAAGTAAGGAGCGACATTAAAACTTAAAACGCAGAAATTATTCCGTATATGAAAGGGGCTGTCCCCTCCTCAACGCCTCGCTCTTTACGCTAAAGTTTGACTCTGTCTCACAACTTTATTTTTTAAAACAATAAAAAACTTTAGAGTAAAGAGCGAGGGATTGAGGAGGGGACAGTCCCTTTCATATACGGAATAATTTCTGTTCGTTTTAAGTTTTAATGTCGCTCCTTACTTTCAGATAAGAAAAACTTGTTTTTTTAAGTTAATACCTAGAAAGAATTATTTTCTGACTTCAACTATAAAAAAAAACTGACTAGAACTGTAAAAAAAACTCAAATAAAAGTTTCAAATTTAGAAACCTTATTTTCCACAGAGGGGGAGGGTATTTTCCACGAGGGTATTTTACAAGAAGGGGGTATTTTCCACGGGGTGGCTTTCCGAAGGGGGGGGGATTTTTCGTGGGGGGTGGCATTGTTTTTTTTTTTTGGGGGGGGGGGGGGGGGTTAAACACCCCCCCCCCCCAATTCACTATATTCATTTATGTTATTTACTGTGTTCATGGCCGTATATTTGGCTTTAAAATACAATTGTTTGTCTATCTATCTAATATGCAGAATAATTGTACCAAAAAATTTGCATGCAGAACCGTTTATGCTTACCTTCCCCCCTTAATGTGTAAATCTTTAGCGCAAATTTATTTCTAAAGTAACGAAGAAACTAACAAAAAAAAAAATCGGTGTGTTCTCGAATTTTACACAGCGTAAACTTGAGTGAGTGGCGCATAATACACAAGTGGCCGAAATTCCATCACCCTACGGAAATTAAAAAAATAAAACTCAAATAAAATTCTCAAATTTGGAAAGCCTCATTTTCCACGGGGGGTATGTTTTTTCTGGGGGGGGGGGGTATTTTCCGGGGGGATATTTTCCGGGGGTTATTTTCCGCGTGGTGGGGGTGGGTCCGGGGGGAATTTTCCGCGGGGGGTATTTTCTGGGGGTTATTCTTCGGGGGGGGGGGGGGGTAAACGCCGGCCACCATACGTTTCTCTAGGTTCCGGGGTACACTGATTGTCATTTTTATATCTAAAATTCCTTGTACTAAGAAAAGCTTGGTCTCCTTGTACTGCCTGTTAAAACTGATAACAATAGAAAAAGAGTATAGGTTGATACTGCTTATATGTGCACACAGATTTTCTAAATGTGAGGACCATATACATATATTGTTCGAATCTACTTTATCCTACTTGTAGCAGATAGTTCGTGCAGCCAGCAGCATACCAATACAGTGATTAATATCCCACAAGTAGCGCTGGTGTTACGTGAAATCTAATTTCAGTAATAATCTTTAGTATATCTATGACAATTCTTTTTTTAGGGCTGGTTAAAAAAAATGTATAGAAAAGCGAAAATAACGAGAGAAATCAGCATTTTATTTATTACTAGAGGCAATTCTACATTTATTAAGAAACAAGTCTTTTCAACTGAAAGTTAAGGGCAATGTTAAAACTCGAAACGAACAGAAATTATTCCGTATAAGAAGGAGTTCTCCCCGCCTCCTCAATACCTTGCACTTGACGCTAAAGTATTTAGCACTTTTGAAAAAACTTCCTATGGTAATTCAGCAGCCCTTGTGTTTCAGGAGTCGTTCTTAGACAAACAGTCAAAATTTAGCGTAAAGAGCAAGGTATTGAAGAGGGGGTAAATCCCTTCATATACGGAATAATTTCTGTTCGTTTTGGACTTTAATGTGCTCCTTTCCTTCAGTTGATAATCTTTGTTTTTAATGTTTAACTTCGGATCGTTTTCAAATAATGCCTGTATATCTGGATCACCCCATATAAAAAATTCCTTCCCCTCATAGTAAACTCCTCCATTGAAAGTTGCTCCCACGAAAATACCCCCCCCCCCTTAAAAATTCTTCGAGGACAGTTCAATCCTTGCTGAAAATCCCCCTGTAAAATTTCTGGGCCGACAATTCAGACTGAAAAATTATCCTTAGCATACTTTTATACCCATACCTATCCCCAGGGGATGTGAGGGGTCATGTTAAACCTAAGATATAGTTTTGGAACCTTTCAACTATACTAAGCCAAATGGCTACCTTAAACTTTTGGTCGAGCAATTTTAGGGAAAAGATGGACGTGAGAGGGGGCTAGTAGCCCTCTGATGTTTTTGGTCAAATACAAGGGGCACTAGAAACTTTGGTTTCGTTAAATGAGCCCTCTTCCGATGTTCTGGGACTGTTGGTTCTGTACGAACACCCCTGGGAAAAAAATGACACGCATCCGTGATTTTTCTTCTGGAAAAAAAAACAAAAAAAACAAATTAAAAGTTTTGCAGACAGGAGCTTGAAACCTCTACAGCAGGGTTCTCTGTTACGCTGTTTCTTGGCGTTTCCTCCCTCTTAAGAATATCAGGCAAATTTTTGCAAGTTCATGGCTTCTTATGGGTAGCACTAAGGTTAATGAATCTTATATATTTGGAATCAGCATAATAGTCCGATGATATATCGATTGATATCAAAATTCCGTTTTTTAGAGTTTCGGTTACTATTGAGCCGTGTCCCTCCATTCTTATAGTTCGTTGCCTCCAGCTATTTGATATGTTAGAACATGAATTCAAATGCTTAAAGAATAGGACGTTATCTGCGCTTATTAGGTTTTACACTTACAAATAAGAGAATTTGAAGAATTACTGGAGTTTCAACTAGATATTAGAAGTAAAAATAAAACCATTAAACAACTCTCAGATTAGATACCCCCCCCCTTTTACTCCCAACCGCGTTCAATCATCAAAACTACAATCTATTTAACCTATCTAGTTATGTTACAAATCTGAATACAAAAAAGCTCTGAGTCCTATTTTCTTTTTCAATAATTTCTTTTTTGATTCAAAAAATTATATATGATGTTTACTCCACTATTTACTCCACTTTCAAAGATTTTAACAAATGAAAATCTAATTTGGAACTGATAGATTATAGAGAGTAAAAAATCATAAATTTGAAGACAAATATTTGACCTAAGCAAATGTTGTGAAATAGGAATTATAGAACAGTTTTGCAATTTTCAGATTAAATAAGTTCACGTATCATCTTGCTGATAGTGCTCTGGGGTCTACCTGTCTAAATCTGATATGGACGTATGGTGGGAAATCGGAAGTTTCAAAGGCGGTATATTTGTGTAAATGCTAATCTGGAATATATTAGGAACTGTAGTGAATAACTATTTTGCGGTAGTTTTTTATTAATTACTTCTAGTTTTAGAACAAAAATCACTATAATCACTAGCGAGAAAAAAAATCACTTGGCAACATAAAAAATCACTAGAACTAGTGATAAATCACTAGGGGTGGCAACCCTGATTGTGTGCCTCCCGAGCATCAAACGTACATAAGCTAAGAAGCTTCGATTAAGAAGAATATCGACAGCATAGTAGAATGGACACAAAAAATTCTACGCAGCAAGATTCAAAATCTTCTTTTCCTCTCAGGAAAATGTTGGCAACAAGATCAGAACTGCCAATGCTCAATTTCCAAATCGTAGAAAACCTATGGTATGGTTTGTGGGAATAATATGTTCCAACTCGTCTATTTTTTAGTTAAAACAATATTCTAAGATTCATGTGCAAACATTCCCAGAGTTTGAATACAAGTCTCAAGAAATTAGATAATAATAATAAATATATGTTTTAATGGAAGAAGGACTCTCCTTATGTGGGATTTTGTCATTTTGTAGGCTTTCATCGATCCGGGGATAAATTCTAAGCAGGTGGGGATGAGCTACTTCCATATATTATAATATAACTTCAACAAAATTTGAACCTCAGCGTAAAGACCGAGATGTTGACGAGGGGGAGGGGAACCCCCCCATTACTTATACGAGGAAGTTTGCCCCCTCGTTAATACCTCGCTCTTTATGCTAAAGTTCGAATTTTGCTAAATAATGGCTGATATAAGTAATAATTTGTTTCTGTTATTTTCCGGCCAATCTTAGCATTTAATTTTACCTTAAGAAGCTTCATAACTATGATTTTTATGTGATAATAAACCAAATATATTGTATGTCTTTGGCTTGTGGTTATTATTAAACAAAATAAAAAACAAGTTTCTTCCAACTGAAAGTAAAGAATAACATTAAAACTTAAAACGAACATAAATTATTCCGTATATCTTGTAAAGATCTTTTCTTTCATTCATTTCAGTGATTTGAGAATTGTTCAACTTGTTTTCATTTTCATAAAAATAGTTTCGATCTCTTTGGCGGTTTTGTTACTATGCCTTACAAAATCAGTTTTGTAATTTCCGCAAATATCGCTAATTTAAGTTACGTGGGAGAATCTTCCCTTGGATATAATTTCCCGTGGGGGAAGGGAATTTTCCATGGAGGGGAAGCTGGATTTCCGTACATTATCTAAAAAACGATCAATACTTAAATAAAATACAAGTTTCTTAAACTGAAAGTGAGAAGCAACATTAAAAATTAACAGGAACAGAAAATATTACGTATATGAGATGGGTTGCCTCTCCTCAATAGCTTGCTCTTGCGCTACAGTTTCTTTTTTTTACTTTTTAATGAGATTATTATTCTAATTAAACAGCCTTTATGATTCAGGATTCATTCTTAAACAACTAGAAAAAAAAAATCAAACTTAGGTTATTATAAGGTTATTATTAGTTAAAAAAAAAAAAAATACAATTAATAGGCAAATTTCGTTTTAATTATTCATGCACGGTGAGCCAAATTCAAAACCTGCATTAATTCAAAAAAGTTCAGAAATTAAATAAAAAAAAGTTTTTTTAACTGAAAGTAAGGAGCGACATTAAAACTTAAGACGAACAGAAATTATTCCGTATATGAAAGGGGCTGTCCTCTCCTCAACGCCCCGCTCATTACGCTAAAGTTTTTCATTGTTTTATGAAGCAGAGTTATTACAAGTAGAAAGGAGGGTCCGACTCGTGTCACCCACCCCTGCTGCCATCTACAATTTAGTTTAATGCTGACGGGACATAATTTATTCAAGGATTATCGATCGAGTCTAATGGGGGGGTGTGTCAAGGTCAATCGATCTGTTGTTGTTTGGCCACGTGTGAATGACATGAGGGGTGATTTACATAATCGATGGGGGAATTATTGATTCACGAGCGTGGGGAATTAAGAAACATTAAGGCTTCTTTAATCTTAGGTCTGTGGGATAAACGTTCATTAAGTCAGAGAGAAAAATTAATATTCTTTTTTTAAATAGGGCTTCACGAAGGGGAGAATTAAGAAACATTAAGGCTTCTTTAATCTTAGGTCTGTGGGATAAACGTTCATTAAGTCAGAGAGAAAAATTAATATTCTATTTTTAAATAGGGCTTCACGAAGGGGAGAATTAAGAAACATTAGGCCTTCTTTAATCTTAGGTCTGAGGGATAAACGTTCTTTAGGTCAGAGAGAAAAATTAATATACTATTTTTAAATAGGGCTTCACGAAGGGGGAATTAAGAAACATTAAGGCTTCTTTAATCTTAGGTCTGAGGGATAAACGTTCTTTAGGTCAGAGAGAAAAATTAATATTCTATTTTTAAATAGGGCTTCATTGATCCATAGTGTCATGAATTATAAATGACATCACTTGTTATCTTAGAATTATGCGGGAGTCTAAAGAGATAGAAATTCTATTTTTAAATACGGCTTCACGGAGCTTTAAGTCGGAGAGGTAAATTGATATTCTAACGAAACCATAATAGTTTAGCTAGGAACATTTATGAGATGAAGAGATTAACGTAGGAAAGGGTTTCCTAGAAATTTGAAATGTGAAAGCACAGAGATGCCAAAAAACAAAAGGAACACACAGAAATTACTTTTAGGGGATTATTTGGGCGAAACGGTTTTAGACAGGTTATGGAATTATTTCGGCGAAACCGTTAGAGACGTTTTAAAAGATGATTTTAGAAAGGGTTTTAGAAGAGGTTTTGAATGTGGTCGTTATAGTAAACAAGTTCTATTTGAACAGTGTCGTGAGGTCCTCTACCCTCCCCCCAAAGGCCCCCGAGGCTCCCAAAGGGCCCCGGACCCTCAAAGGCTCCCCCCGAGTCCCGTCTTTCGTTGATGTGTATTGTCTGAAACTTATGATTTGGGATATGTAAATTACTATTTCGGACTTTTCTGAGGGCTCCCACCGGCCCCCCAGACCCTCAAAGGCCCACCCCGGCCCCCCCCCCCAAAGGGCCCCGCCCCTCCTCCCCCTCCCCTCCCCTCCCCTCCTCCTCCTCCCCCATCCTCCTCCTCCTCCTCCCCACCCCTCCCCTCCTCCTCCTCCTCCCTCCTCCTCCTACCCCCCTCCCCTCCTCCCCTCCCTCTCCCTCCCCCATTTTTTATACTTTTTTTGTGCATTGAGACACAGAACGACCCACTCCCCCCGGCCCCTCCCCCCTCCAAAGGTCTGATTTTTCAAAGTTCATTTTGAATTTCCTTCGTTGAAATGCAAGAGTTGGAATGTTTCAGTAGTGTTTGGTTGTGGTTTACCTTGTCACAGTTACATTTTCTTGATTTTTCAAAGTTCATTTTGAATTTCTTTCGTTGAAATGCAAGAGTTGGAATATTTCAGTAGTGTTTGGTTGTGGTTTACCTTGTCACAGTTACATTTTCTTGATTTTTCAAAGTTTATTTCGAATTTCTTTCGTTGAAATGCAAGAGTTGGAATATTTCAGTAGTGTTTGGTTGTGGTTTACTGTGTCACAGTTATATTTTCTTGATTTTTCAAAGTTCATTTCGAATTTCTTTCGTTGAAATGCAAGAGTTGGAATATTTCAGTAGTGTTTGGATGTGGTTTACCTTGTCACAGTTACATTTTCTGGATTTTTCGAAGTTCATTTTGAATTTCCTTCGTTGAAATGCAAGAGTTGGAATATTTCAGTAGTGTTTGGTTGTGGTTTACCTTGTCACAGTTACATTTTCCTGATTTTTCAAAGTTCATTTTGAATTTCTTTCATTGAAATGCAAGAATTGGAATATTTCAGTAGTGTTTGGTTGTGGTTTACCTTGTCACAGTTACATCTTCTTGATTTTTCAAAGTTCATTTTGAATTTCTTTCGTTGAAATGCAAGAGTTGGAATATTTCAGTAGTGTTTGGTTGTGGTTTACCTTGTCACAGTTACATTTTCTTGATTTTTCAAAGTTCATTTCGAATTTCATTCGTTGAAATGCAAGAGTTGGAATATTTCAGTAGTGTTTGGTTGTGGTTTACCTTGTCACAGTTACATTTTCCTGATTTTTCAAAGTTCATTTTGATTTTCTTTCATTGAAATGCAAGAGTTGGAATATTTCAGTAGTGTTTGGTTGTGGTTTACCTTGTCACAGTTACATTTTCTTGATTTTTCAAATTCATTTTGAATTTCTATCGTTGAAATGCAAGAGTTGGAATATTTCAGTAGTGTTTGGTTGTCGTTTACCATGTCACAGTTACATTTTCTTGATTTTTCAAACTTCCTTTTGAATTTCTTTCGTTGAAATGCAAGAGTTGGAATATTTCAGTAGTGTTCGGTTGTGGTTTACCTTGTCACAGTTACATTTTCTTGATTTTTCAAAGTTCATTTTGAATTTTTTTCGTTGAAATGCAAGAGTTGGAATATTTCAGTAGTGTTTGGTTGTGGTTTACCTTGTCACAGTTACATTTTCTTGATTTTTCATAATTCATTTTGAATTTCTTTCATTGAGATGCAAGAGTTGGAATATTTCAGTAGTGTTTGGTTGTGGTTTACCTTGTCACAGTTACATTTTCTTGATTTTCCAAAGTTCATTTTGAATTTCTTTCGTTGAAATGCAAGAGTTGGAAATATTTCAGTAGTGTATGGTTATGGTTTACCTTGTCACAGTTACATTTTCCTGATTTATCAAAGTTTATTTTGAATTTCATTCGTTGAAATGCAACAGTTGGAATATTTCAGTAGTGTTTGGTTGTGGTTTACCATGTCACAGTTACATTTTCTTGATTTTTCAAAGTTCATTTTGAATTTCTTTCATTGAAATGCAAGAGTTGGAATATTTCAGTAGTGTTTGGTTGTGGTTTACCTTGTCACAGTTACATTTTCTTGATTTTTAAGTTCATTTTGAATTTCTTTCGTTGAAATGCAAGAGTTGGAATATTTCAGTAGTGTATGGTTATGGTATACCTTGTCACAGTTACATTTTCTTGATTTTTCAATGTTCATTTTGAATTTCTTTCGTTGAAATGCAAGAGATGGAATATTTCAGTAGTGTTTGGGTGTGGTTTACCTTGTCACAGTTACATTTTCTTGATTTTTCAAAGTTCATTTTGAATTTCTTTCGTTGAAATGCAAGAGTTGGAATATTTCAGTAGTGTTTGGTTGTGGTTTACCATGTCAAAGTTACATTTTCTTGATTTTTCAAAGTTCATTTTGAATTTCTTTCGTTGAAATGCAAGAGTTGGAATATTTCAGTAGTGTTTGGTTGTGGTTTACCTTGTCACAGTTACATTTTCTTGATTTTTCAAAGTTCATTTTGAATTTCTTTCGTTGAAATGCAAGAGTTGGAATATTTCAGTAGTGTTTGGGTGTGGTTTACCTTGTCACAGTTACATTTTCTTGATTTTTCAAAGTTCATTTTGAATTTCTTTCGTTGAAATGCAAGAGTTGGAATATTTCAGTAGTGTTTGGTTGTGGTTTACCATGTCACAGTTACATTTTCTTGATTTTTCAAAGTTCATTTTGAATTTCTTTCGTTGAAATGCAAGAGTTGGAATATTTCAGTAGTGTTTGGTTGTGGTTTACCTTGTCACAGTTACATTTTCATGATTTTTCAAAGTTCATTTGAATTTCTTTCGTTGAAATGCAAGAGTTGGAATATTTCAGTAGTGTTTGGTTGTTGTTTACCATGTCAAAGTTACATTTTCTTGATTTTTCAAAGTTCATTTTGAATTTCTTTCGTTGAAATGCAAGAGTTGGAATATTTCAGTAGTGTTTGGTTGTGGTTTACCTTGTCACAGTTACATTTTCTTGATTTTTCAAAGTTCATTTTGAATTTCTTTCGTTGAAAAGCAAGAGTTGGAATATTTCAGTAGTGTTTGCTTGTGGTTTACCTTGTCACAGTTACATTTTCTTGATTTTTCAAAGTTCATTTTGAATTTCTTTCGTTGAAATGCAAGAGTTGGAATATTTCAGTAGTGTCTGGTTATGGTTTACCTTGTCACAGTTGCATTTTCTTGATTTTTCAAACTTCATTTTGAATTTCATTCGTTGAAATGCAAGAGTTGGAATATTTCAGTAGTGTTTGGTTGTGGTTTACCTTGCCACAGTTACATTTTCATGATTTTTCAAAGTTCATTTTGAATTTCTTTCGTTGAAATGCAAGAGTTGGAATATTTCAGCAGTGTTTGGTTGTGGTTTACCTTGTCACAGTTACATTTTCTTGATTTTTCAAAGTTCATTTTGAATTTCTATCGTTGAAATGCAAGAGTTGGAATATTTCAGTAGTGTTTGGTCGTGGTTTACCTTGTCACAGTTACATTTTCTTGATTTTTCAAAGTTCATTTTGAATTTCTTTCATTGAAATGCAAGAGTTGGAATATTTCAGTAGCGTTTGGTTATGGTTTAACTTGTCACAGTTACATTTTCTTGATTTTTCAAAGTTCATTTTGAATTTCTTTCGTTGAAATGCAAGAGTTGGAATATTTCAGTAGTGTTTGGTTGTGGTTTACCTTGTCAAAGTTACATTTTCTTGATTTTTCAAAGTTCATTTTGAATTTCTTTCGTTGAAATGCAAGAGTTGGAATATTTCAGTAGTGTTTGGTTGTGGTTTACCTTGTCACAGTTACATTTTCTTGATTTTTCAAAGTTCATTTTGAATTTCTTTCGTTGAAAAGTAAGAGTTGGAATATTTCAGTAGTGTTTGCTTGTGCTTTACCTTGTCACAGTTACATTTTCTTGATTTTTCAAAGTTCATTTGAATTTCTTTCGTTGAAATGCAAGAGTTGGAATATTTCAGTAGTGTCTGGCTATGGTTTACCTTGTCACAGTTACATTTTCTTGATTTTTCAAAGTTCATTTTGAATTTCTTTCATTGAAATGCAAGAGTTGGAATATTTCAGAAGTGTTTGGTTGTGGTTTACCTTGTCACAGTTACATTTTCTTGATTTTCCAAAGTTCATTTTGAATTTCTTTCGTTGAAATGCAAGAGTTGGAAATATTTCAGTAGTGTATGGTTATGGTTTACCTTGTCACAGTTACATTTTCCTGATTTATCAAAGTTTATTTTGAATTTCTTTCGTTGAAATGCAACAGTTGGAATATTTCAGTAGTGTTTGGTTGTGGTTTACCATGTCACAGTTACATTTTCTTGATTTTTCAAAGTTCATTTTGAATTTCTTTCATTGAAATGCAAGAGTTGGAATATTTCAGTAGTGTTTGGTTGTGGTTTACCTTGTCACAGTTACATTTTCTTGATTTTTAAGTTCATTTTGAATTTCTTTCGTTGAAATGCAAGAGTTGGAATATTTCAGTAGTGTATGGTTATGGTATACCTTGTCACAGTTACATTTTCTTGATTTTTCAATGTTCATTTTGAATTTCTTTCGTTGAAATGCAAGAGATGGAATATTTCAGTAGTGTTTGGGTGTGGTTTACCTTGTCACAGTTACATTTTCTTGATTTTTCAAAGTTCATTTTGAATTTCTTTCGTTGAAATGCAAGAGTTGGAATATTTCAGTAGTGTTTGGTTGTGGTTTACCATGTCAAAGTTACATTTTCTTGATTTTTCAAAGTTCATTTTGAATTTCTTTCGTTGAAATGCAAGAGTTGGAATATTTCAGTAGTGTTTGGTTGTGGTTTACCTTGTCACAGTTACATTTTCTTGATTTTTCAAAGTTCATTTTGAATTTCTTTCGTTGAAATGCAAGAGATGGAATATTTCAGTAGTGTTTGGGTGTGGTTTACCTTGTCACAGTTACATTTTCTTGATTTTTCAAAGTTCATTTTGAATTTCTTTCGTTGAAATGCAAGAGTTGGAATATTTCAGTAGTGTTTGGTTGTGGTTTACCATGTCAAAGTTACATTTTCTTGATTTTTCAAAGTTCATTTTGAATTTCTTTCGTTGAAATGCAAGAGTTGGAATATTTCAGTAGTGTTTGGTTGTGGTTTACCTTGTCACAGTTACATTTTCATGATTTTTCAAAGTTCATTTGGAATTTCTTTCGTTGAAATGCAAGAGTTGGAATATTTCAGTAGTGTTTGGTTGTGGTTTACCATGTCAAAGTTACATTTTCTTGATTTTTCAAAGTTCATTTTGAATTTCTTTCGTTGAAATGCAAGAGTTGGAATATTTCAGTAGTGTTTGGTTGTGGTTTACCTTGTCACAGTTACATTTTCTTGATTTTTCAAAGTTCATTTTGAATTTCTTTCGTTGAAAAGCAAGAGTTGGAATATTTCAGTAGTGTTTGCTTGTGGTTTACCTTGTCACAGTTACATTTTCTTGATTTTTCAAAGTTCATTTTGAATTTCTTTCGTTGAAATGCAAGAGTTGGAATATTTCAGTAGTGTCTGGTTATGGTTTACCTTGTCACAGTTGCATTTTCTTGATTTTTCAAACTTCATTTTGAATTTCATTCGTTGAAATGCAAGAGTTGGAATATTTCAGTAGTGTTTGGTTGTGGTTTACCTTGCCACAGTTACATTTTCATGATTTTTCAAAGTTCATTTTGAATTTCTTTCGTTGAAATGCAAGAGTTGGAATATTTCAGCAGTGTTTGGTTGTGGTTTACCTTGTCACAGTTACATTTTCTTGATTTTTCAAAGTTCATTTTGAATTTCTATCGTTGAAATGCAAGAGTTGGAATATTTCAGTAGTGTTTGGTCGTGGTTTACCTTGTCACAGTTACATTTTCTTGATTTTTCAAAGTTCATTTTGAATTTCTTTCATTGAAATGCAAGAGTTGGAATATTTCAGTAGCGTTTGGTTATGGTTTAACTTGTCACAGTTACATTTTCTTGATTTTTCAAAGTTCATTTTGAATTTCTTTCGTTGAAATGCAAGAGTTGGAATATTTCAGTAGTGTTTGGTTGTGGTTTACCTTGTCAAAGTTACATTTTCTTGATTTTTCAAAGTTCATTTTGAATTTCTTTCGTTGAAATGCAAGAGTTGGAATATTTCAGTAGTGTTTGGTTGTGGTTTACCTTGTCACAGTTACATTTTCTTGATTTTTCAAAGTTCATTTTGAATTTCTTTCGTTGAAAAGCAAGAGTTGGAATATTTCAGTAGTGTTTGCTTGTGCTTTACCTTGTCACAGTTACATTTTCTTGATTTTTCAAAGTTCATTTGAATTTCTTTCGTTGAAATGCAAGAGTTGGAATATTTCAGTAGTGTCTGGCTATGGTTTACCTTGTCACAGTTACATTTTCTTGATTTTTCAAAGTTCATTTTGAATTTCTTTCATTGAAATGCAAGAGTTGGAATATTTCAGAAGTGTTTGGTTGTGGTTTACCTTGTCACAGTTACATTTTCTTGATTTTTCAAGTTCATTTTGAATTTCTTTCGTTGAAATGCAAGAGTTGGAATATTTCAGTAGTGTTTGGTCGTGGTTTATCTTGTCACAGTTACATTTTCGTGGTTTTTCAAAGTTCATTTTGAATTTCTTTCGTTGAAATGCAAGAGTTGGACTATTTCAGTAGTGTTTGGTTGTGGTTTACCTTGTCACAGTTACATTTTCTTGATTTTTCAAAGCTCATTTTGAATTTCTTTCGTTGAAAAGTAAGAGTTGGAATATTTCAGTAGTGTTTGCTTATGGTTTACCTTGTCACAGTTACATTTTCTTGATTTTTCGAAGTTCATTTGAATTTCTTTCGTTGAAATGCAAGAGTTGGAATATTTCAGTAGTGTTTGGTTGTGGTTTACCTTGTCACAGTTACATTTTCTTGATTTTTCAAAGTTCATTTTGAATTTCTTTCGTTGAAATGCAAGAGTTGGAATATTTCAGTAGTGTTTGGTTGTGGTTTACCTTGTCACAGTTACATTTTCTAGATTTTTCAAAGTTCATTCTGAATTTCTTTCATTGAAATGCAAGAATTGGAATATTTCAGTAGTGTTTGGTTGTGGTTTACCTTGTCACAGTTACATTTTCTTGATTTTTCAAAGTTCATTTTGAATTTCTTTCGTTGAAATGCAAGAGTTGGAATATTTCAGTAGTGTATGGTTATGGTTTACCTTGTAACAGTTACATTTTCTTGATTTTTCAATGTTCATTTTGAATTTCTTTCGTTGAAATGCAAGAGTTGGAATATTTCAGTAGTGTTTGGTTGTGGTTTACCTTGTCACAGTTACATTTTCTTGATTTTTCAAAGTTCATTTTGAATTTCTTTCGTTGAAATGCAAGAGTTGGAATATTTCAGTAGTGTTGGGTTGTGGATTACCTTGTCACAGTTACATTTTCTTGATTTTTCAAAGTTCATTTTGATTTTCATTCGTTGAAATGCAAGAGTTGGAATATTTCAGTAGTGTTTGGTTGTGGTTTACCTTGTCACAGTTACATTTTCATGATTTTTCAAAGTTCATTTTGAATTTCTTTCGTTGAAATGCAAGAGTTGGAATATTTCAGCAGTGTTTGGTTGTGGTTTACCTTGTCACAGTTACATTTTCTTGATTTTTCAAAGTTTATTTTGAATTTATTTCGTTGAAATGCAAGAGTTGGAATATTTCAGTAGTGTTTGGTTGTGGTTTACCTTGTCACAGTTACATTTTCTTGATTTTTCAAAGTTCATTTTGAATTTCTTTCGTTGAAATGCAAGAGTTGGAATATTTCAGTAGCGATCGGTTGTGGTTTAACTTGTCACAGTTACATTTTCTTGATTTTTCAAAGTTCATTTTGAATTTCTTTCGTTGAAATGCAAGAGTTGGAATATTTCAGTAGTGTTTGGTTTCTTTCATTGAAAAGCAAGAGTTGGAATATTTCAGTAGTGTTTGCTTGTGGTTTACCTTGTCACAGTTACATTTTCTTGATTTTTCAAAGTTCATTTGAATTTCTTTCGTTGAAATGCAAGAGTTGGTCCTTTTCCGGTGAGTATGGTTAGGTTAGACTAGATTAAGTTAGGTTAGATTAGGTTAGGTTAGGTTAGCCTACTTACGCTTCACTTAGGTTAGCTTAGGTTAGGTGAGAGACATGCGAAAAGTTAGGTGTATGATTAGGTTAGGTTAGGTTAGATTAAGTTAGGTTAGGTTAAGTTAGGTTAGGCTAGGTTAGCCTACGTACGCGCGCGTACGTAGGCTAACCTAGCCTAACCTAACTTAACCTAACCTAACTTAATCTAACCTAACCTAACCTAATCATACACCTAACTTTTCGCATGTCTCTCACCTAACCTAAGCTAACCTAAGTGAAGCGTACGTAGGCTAACCTAACCTAACCTAATCTAACCTAACTTAATCTAGTCTAACCTAACCATACTCACCGGAAAAGGACCAACTCTTGCATTTCAACGAAAGAAATTCAAATGAACTTTGAAAAATCAAGAAAATGTAACTGTGACAAGGTAAACCACAAGCAAACACTACTGAAATATTCCAAATCTTGCTTTTCAATGAAAGAAACCAAACACTACTGAAATATTCTAACTCTTGCATTTCAATGAAAGAAATTCAAAATGAACTTTGAAAAATCAAGAAAATGTAACTGTGACAAGTTAAACCACAACCGATCGCTACTGAAATATTCCAACTCTTGCATTTCAACGAAAGAAATTCAAAATGAACTTTGAAAAATCAAGAAAATGTAACTGTGACAAGGTAAACCACAACCAAACACTACTGAAATATTCCAACTCTTGCATTTCAACGAAATAAATTCAAAATAAACTTTGAAAAATCAAGAAAATGTAACTGGGACAAGGTAAACCACAACCAAACACTGCTGAAATATTCCAACTCTTGCATTTCAACGAAAGAAATTCAAAATGAACTTTGAAAAATCATGAAAATGTAACTGTGACAAGGTAAACCACAACCAAACACTACTGAAATATTCCAACTCTTGCATTTCAACGAATGAAAATCAAAATGAACTTTGAAAAATCAAGAAAATGTAACTGTGACAAGGTAATCCACAACCAAACACTACTGAAATATTCCAACTCTTGCATTTCAACGAAAGAAATTCAAAATGAACTTTGAAAAATCAAGAAAATGTAACTGTGACAAGGTAAACCACAACCAAACACTACTGAAATATTCCAACTCTTGCATTTCAACGAAAAAAATTCAAAATGAACATTGAAAAATCAAGAAAATGTAACTGTTACAAGGTAAACCATAACCATACACTACTGAAATATTCCAACTCTTGCATTTCAACGAAAGAAATTCAAAATGAACTTTGAAAAATCAAGAAAATGTAACTGTGACAAGGTAAACCACAACCAAACACTACTGAAATATTCCAACTCTTGCATTTCAATGAAAGAAATTCAGAATGAACTTTGAAAAATCTAGAAAATGTAACTGTGACAAGGTAAACCACAACCAAACACTACTGAAATATTCCAACTCTTGCATTTCAACGAAAGAAATTCAAAATGAACTTTGAAAAATCAAGAAAATGTAACTGTGACAAGGTAAACCACAACCAAACACTACTGAAATATTCCAACTCTTGCATTTCAACGAAAGAAATTCAAATGAACTTCGAAAAATCAAGAAAATGTAACTGTGACAAGGTAAACCATAAGCAAACACTACTGAAATATTCCAACTCTTACTTTTCAACGAAAGAAATTCAAAATGAGCTTTGAAAAATCAAGAAAATGTAACTGTGACAAGGTAAACCACAACCAAACACTACTGAAATCGTCCAACTCTTGCATTTCAACGAAAGAAATTCAAAATGAACTTTGAAAAATCACGAAAATGTAACTGTGACAAGGTAAACCACGACCAAACACTACTGAAATATTCCAACTCGTGCATTTCAACGAAAGAAATTCAAAATGAACTTTGAAAAATCAAGAAAATGTAACTGTGACAAGGTAAGCCACAACCAAACACTTCTGAAATATTCCAACTCTTGCATTTCAATGAAAGAAATTCAAAATGAACTTTGAAAAATCAAGAAAATGTAACTGTGACAAGGTAAACCATAACCAGACACTACTGAAATATTCCAACTCTTGCATTTCAACGAAAGAAATTCAAATGAACTTTGAAAAATCAAGAAAATGTAACTGTGACAAGGTAAAGCACAAGCAAACACTACTGAAATATTCCAACTCTTGCTTTTCAACGAAAGAAATTCGAAATGAACTTTGAAAAATCAAGAAAATGTAACTGTGACAAGGTAAACCACAACCAAACACTACTGAAATATTCCAACTCTTGCATTTCAACGAAAGAAATTCAAAATGAACTTTGAAAAATCAAGAAAATGTAACTTTGACAAGGTAAACCACAACCAAACACTACTGAAATATTCCAACTCTTGCATTTCAACGAAAAAAATTCAAAATGAACTTTGAAAAATCAAGAAAATGTAACTGTGACAAGTTAAACCATAACCAAACGCTACTGAAATATTCCAACTCTTGCATTTCAATGAAAGAAATTCAAAATGAACTTTGAAAAATCAAGAAAATGTAACTGTGACAAGGTAAACCACGACCAAACACTACTGAAATATTCCAACTCTTGCATTTCAACGATAGAAATTCAAAATGAACTTTGAAAAATCAAGAAAATGTAACTGTGACAAGGTAAACCACAACCAAACACTGCTGAAATATTCCAACTCTTGCATTTCAACGAAAGAAATTCAAAATGAACTTTGAAAAATCATGAAAATGTAAGTGTGGCAAGGTAAACCACAACCAAACACTACTGAAATATTCCAACTCTTGCATTTCAACGAATGAAATTCAAAATGAACTTTGAAAAATCAAGAAAATGCAACTTTGACAAGGTAAACCATAACCAGACACTACTGAAATATTCCAACTCTTGCATTTCAACGAAAGAAATTCAAAATGAACTTTGAAAAATCAAGAAAATGTAACTGTGACAAGGTAAACCACAAGCAAACACTACTGAAATATTCCAACTCTTGCTTTTCAACGAAAGAAATTCAAAATGAACTTTGAAAAATCAAGAAAATGTAACTGTGACAAGGTAAACCACAACCAAACACTACTGAAATATTCCAACTCTTGCATTTCAACGAAAGAAATTCAAAATGAACTTTGAAAAATCAAGAAAATGTAACTTTGACATGGTAAACCACAACCAAACACTACTGAAATATTCCAACTCTTGCATTTCAACGAAAGAAATTCCAAATGAACTTTGAAAAATCATGAAAATGTAACTGTGACAAGGTAAACCACAACCAAACACTACTGAAATATTCCAACTCATGCATTTCAACGAAAGAAATTCAAAATGAACTTTGAAAAATCAAGAAAATGTAACTGTGACAAGGTAAACCACACCCAAACACTACTGAAATATTCCATCTCTTGCATTTCAACGAAAGAAATTCAAAATGAACATTGAAAAATCAAGAAAATGTAACTGTGACAAGGTATACCATAACCATACACTACTGAAATATTCCAACTCTTGCATTTCAACGAAAGAAATTCAAAATGAACTTAAAAATCAAGAAAATGTAACTGTGACAAGGTAAACCACAACCAAACACTACTGAAATATTCCAACTCTTGCATTTCAATGAAAGAAATTCAAAATGAACTTTGAAAAATCAAGAAAATGTAACTGTGACATGGTAAACCACAACCAAACACTACTGAAATATTCCAACTGTTGCATTTCAACGAAAGAAATTCAAAATAAACTTTGAAAAATCAGGAAAATGTAACTGTGACAAGGTAAACCATAACCATACACTACTGAAATATTTCCAACTCTTGCATTTCAACGAAAGAAATTCAAAATGAACTTTGAAAAATCAAGAAAATGTAACTGTGACAAGGTAAACCACAACCAAACACTACTGAAATATTCCAACTCTTGCATTTCAATGAAAGAAATTCAAAATGAATTATGAAAAATCAAGAAAATGTAACTGTGACAAGGTAAACCACAACCAAACACTACTGAAATATTCCAACTCTTGCATTTCAACGAAAAAAATTCAAAATGAACTTTGAAAAATCCAGAAAATGTAACTGTGAAAAGGTAAACCACAACCGAACACTACTGAAATATTCCAACTCTTGCATTTCAACGAAAGAAATTCAAAAGGAAGTTTGAAAAATCAAGAAAATGTAACTGTGACATGGTAAACGACAACCAAACACTACTGAAATATTCCAACTCTTGCATTTCAACGATAGAAATTCAAAATGAATTTGAAAAATCAAGAAAATGTAACTGTGACAAGGTAAACCATAACCAAACACTACTGAAATATTCCAACTCTTGCATTTCAACGAAAGAAATTCAAAATGAACTTTGAAAAATCAAGAAAATGTAACTGTGACAAGGTAAATCACAACCAAACACTACTGAAATATTCCAACTCTTGCATTTCAACGAAAGAAATTCAAAATGAACTTTGAAAAATCAAGAAGATGTAACTGTGACATGGTAAACCACAACCAAACACTACTGAAATATTCCAACTCTTGCATTTCAATGAAAGAAATTCAAAATGAACTTTGAAAAATCAGGAAAATGTAACTGTGACAAGGTAAACCACAACCAAACACTACTGAAATATTCCAACTCTTGCATTTCAATGAAAGAAAATCAAAATGAACTTTGAAAAATCAGGAAAATGTAACTGTGACAAGGTAAACCACAACCAAACACTACTGAAATATTCCAACTCTTGCATTTCAACGAATGAAATTCGAAATGAACTTTGAAAAATCAAGAAAATGTAACTGTGACAAGGTAAACCACAACCAAACACTACTGAAATATTCCAACTCTTGCATTTCAACGAAAGAAATTCAAAATGAACTTTGAAAAATCAAGAAGATGTAACTGTGACAAGGTAAACCACAACCAAATACTACTGAAATATTCCAACTCTTGCATTTCAATGAAAGAAATTCAAAATGAACTTTGAAAAATCAGGAAAATGTAACTGTGACAAGGTAAACCACAACCAAACACTACTGAAATATTCCAACTCTTGCATTTCAACGAAGGAAATTCAAAATGAACTTTGAAAAATCCAGAAAATGTAACTGTGACAAGGTAAACCACATCCAAACACTACTGAAATATTCCAACTCTTGCATTTCAACGAAAGAAATTCGAAATGAACTTTGAAAAATCAAGAGAATGTAACTGTGACACAGTAAACCACAACCAAACACTACTGAAATATTCCAACTCTTGGATTTCAACGAAAGAAATTCGAAATAAACTTTGAAAAATCAAGAAAATGTAACTGTGACAAGGTAAACCACAACCAAACACTACTGAAATATTCCAACTCTTGCATTTCAACGAAAGAAATTCAAAATGAACTTTGAAAAATCAAGAAAATGTAACTGTGACAAGGTAAACCACAACCAAACACTATTGAAACATTCCAACTCTTGCATTTCAACGAAGGAAATTCAAAATGAACTTTGAAAAATAAGACCTTTGGAGGGGGGAGGGGCCGGGGGGAGTGGGTCGTTCTGTGTCTCAATGCACAAAAAAAGTATAAAAATGGGGGAGGGAGAGGGAGGGGAGGAGGGGAGGGGGGAGGAGGAGGAGGGAGGAGGAGGAGGAGGGGAGGGGTGGGGAGGAGGAGGAGGATGGGGGAGGAGGAGGAGGGGAGGGGAGGGGGAGGAGGGGCGGGGCCCTTTGGGGGGGCCTTGGGTGGGCCTTTGAGGGTCTGGGGGGCCGGTGGGAGCCCTCAGAAAAGTCCGAAATAGTAATTTACATATCCCAAATCATAAGTTTCAGACAATACACATCAACGAAAGACGGGACTCGGGGGGAGCCTTTGAGGGTCCGGGGCCCTTTGGAGCCTCGGGGGCCTTTGGGGGGAGGGTAGAGGACCTCACGATACTGTTCAAATAGAACTTGTTTACTATAACGACCACACTCAAAACCTCTTCTAAAACCCTTTCTAAAATCATCTTTTAAAACGTCTCTAACGGTTTCGCCGAAATAATTCCATAACCTGTCTAAAACCGTTTCGCCCAAATAATCCCCTAAAAGTAATTTCTGTGTGTTCCTTTTGTTTTTTGGCATCTCTGTGCTTTCACATTTCAAATTTCTAGGAAACCCTTTCCTACGTTAATCTCTTCATCTCGTAAATGTTCCTAGCTAAACTATTATGGTTTCGTTAGAATATCAATTTACCTCTCCGACTTAAAGCTCCGTGAAGCCGTATTTAAAAATAGAATTTCTATCTCTTTAGACTCCCGCATAATTCTAAGATAACAAGTGATGTCATTTATAATTCATGACACTATGGATCAATGAAGCCCTATTTAAAAATAGAATATTAATTTTTCTCTCTGACCTAAAGAACGTTTATCCCTCAGACCTAAGATTAAAGAAGCCTTAATGTTTCTTAATTCCCCCTTCGTGAAGCCCTATTTAAAAATAGTATATTAATTTTTCTCTCTGACCTAAAGAACGTTTATCCCTCAGACCTAAGATTAAAGAAGCCTTAATGTTTCTTAATTTCCCCTTCGTGAAGCCCTATTTAAAAATAGAATATTAATTTTTCTCTCTGACTTAATGAACGTTTATCCCACAGACCTAAGATTAAAGAAGCCTTAATGTTTCTTAATTCTCCCCTTCGTGAAGCCCTATTTAAAAATAGAATATTAATTTTTCTCTCTGACTTAATGAACGTTTATCCCACAGACCTAAGATTAAAGAAGCCTTAATGTTTCTTAATTCCCCACGCTCGTGAATCAATAATTCCCCCATCGATTATGTAAATCACCCCTCATGTCATTCACACGTGGCCAAACAACAACAGATCGATTGACCTTGACACACCCCCCCATTAGACTCGATCGATAATCCTTGAATAAATTATGTCCCGTCAGCATTAAACTAAATTGTAGATGGCAGCAGGGGTGGGTGACACGAGTCGGACCCTCCTTTCTACTATTACAAAGAGTCAAACTTTACCGTGAAGCGTGGGGTGTTGCGGAGGGGACAGCCCCTTTCATATACGGAATAATTTCCGTTCATTTTAAATTTTCATGTCGCTCCTTACTTTCAGTTAAAAAACAACTTGTTTTTTTTTTATTTAATTTCATAAGAAAACGTACATTTATTCTTTTTAAATTCTTGGTATAGTTTAGTTAGTTGACTTCCTTTAACAAATTCCAATGTTTTATTATGTTTCCCTACCAGTTTTAACATACACATTTTCTTACATGGCTTCTTGGAAATACATAATTATTAATTGTTATTATTTTTATGATTTTTGTTTTTGTCTAATCTGATTTGTTTATATACTTTAGGGCTTGTACTAAATCTAGATCTATCAATATTACTGGGCTGGTTTCTCCTTTTTTCAGTTCTGGTGGAATTTTTTTTATATCGAACCAACTTGGGTATTTTCTTTAGTATACATTAGACCTCAGTCAATATCCATTGATTGTATACCATTTGATCAAATGGTATCTCTTTTTTGGTTTTCCAGCTTGTCTAATATTACATGCTTAAAATCACCTAAACAAATAGAATCTGCTTCTTTTTGCATTTATACCATAACCCTTAGTTTTGAAATTAGTGTTTCTAAACTATGGGACGCGTTTCTCTCTTTACTAAAACGCCATGGTAGGGACTCTAGATATTCCAGAACTACGATAGACAGTTTGATGTTTATTTGATACTCTTGCATTATGCGGGCCTCTCGGGTTAACTACTATAGAGTAGGCAAGGATAAAACCCGTTTTTTGACATGTTTACCGCTATAGACTAGGCAATGATAGCGTGGTTTTCAGTGGGTATACGATATTAAACTGTTTTTTTGGGGTTTGGGGGGGGGAGGTACCTAGGTTAGGTTAGGTTACGTATATAATATATACTATGCTTTACCCCCCCCCCCCCTTAATGTGCAAATATATAGCCCAAATTTGTTTCTAAACTATTATTTATTCATCCTATTTTACTTTATTTCATTAGCATTAACCAAACTTGACTTTTTAGAAAGGTCATTTCTTTTTTTATTTATAGACATTTCCCAGTATCGGTAAAAATGATTCAAATGGTTTTAAAGAACTATCAAATAAATGATTTGAATTTTGTAAGAGCACAAACGTGGCCTCAACAAGTGGTTTTATCAGTTGCGATAACAGAGGGGCACAGTATTTTAAGAGAACTCATTTTGCAGTTTTAGTTGCTAGTTTTAGATTCGCTAGAATTATATTCTCTCAAGGAACTCTTTTTGACTGACGACGTCCTTTGAATTCAAGAAATTGTATCTCACTCCAGTTTTGGAGGATTTTTATCAAAGAGGTTCTTAAAAGCATTAATCCGATGAAGTGACAATGATTCCACTTTTAAGTAGAAAAAATTGAATATTAGAAAAACAAATAACATGCAAAATGATTTTTTCCAAAATTATCATTTTTTAAATTTGTTAAAGTTAAAGTTTTTTTTTATCATAGGACTTTAAGACGGAAAACTATGAAACGAGGAAAATAAAATACAAAGATTAACCTATTATTTTATCTATTTATTTATTTATAACTTCTACTTAAATACTAATAGATTGTGTTGGGGATAACCTAGATTCTATAGATTCTACATAATTATTTACTTTCGTTTTATATTTTAATTACTGATCTGTATGCTTAGATTTAAAAATATTTGTTTTAATTTTATTAATAGACAATATGCTAGTAGAAAAGCAGCATGCCTTGTTTATTTTTCGATTTTTAATTCTAGATGACAAAGACCAGAAGAAAAGTGTAAAAGTGCTTACAGAGCTGGAGCATATTGATGATGAATGTGATCAGCACGAAATTTCCTTTGTCAAGATCGACAATGATGCCGAAGCTATCGAATATGGTATTGAAAAGCTACCACAGTTAGTATATTTTGAAAACGGAGTACCCTATGTCTATGAAGGTACTTTGATTTTTTTTTTTCCTAAGTTATATTCAGAAAATAAGCCATTTACTATTAGCAGATGGTGCTATATTTGCAAATTTAAGCTCCAAAAATGAGTTTTTCTACCATATTCGTTTTTTGCATTTATTGAAGTTCAATTAAACTGATTGAACTGAAAATTCTGGAAAGCAATTGCTGATCACTTTTGGGGCCTTATTGATGGAGTCCCATGCCCCCATATATGCTTAGTTTGTGTTTAATAAAGATTAAGTATTTAATAAGATTAGTATTTAATAAGATTAAGGGATGGTAACCCTACTCTTATTAATGGTAATTTTGTTACTTTCATTGACTTGATTAACCCTGGAATACTGTCGGTTCCTAAAAGTTGCATTAATACTGTCGCTTCGTAAATGTTACGACTTTGACTTTGAATGCCTGCAAAAATCGAGGAACCGAGGTACCAAATAGTATTTTTAACAGTGCATCGACTACATATGAAACAATACAAAAATGGAAGAATTAGTCAAAATTTATATCTTGCTGCCACAAGGGATGCACATCGTCGTTCGATGTTCTGCACAGATGGCCCCACCACACTTGTTACAGAAGGTGGTCGTCATCCTACGGAGTTTCGAGGGACAGAGTGAGCAAATTTTGCGTTTTCGGTCCTGAGATGTTGGGCTTCCAGAACGACTAGCAATTCCTGTAACATCTTCGATGTGTTCACGGAGTGAGCGGCTCAAATTTCTACCTAAGAGCCTTTGCTGTACGTGAGGCTGCACTAGCTTTCTGTAGAGTTCCTTCATATAACATTTCCTTGTAGGAGGCTTCTCTCCAATCTTTCCACGGTTGAAGCTGTATACCACATAAGAGTTGATGGAAGTGATGTTTAGGAGCCTATAAAATACACATAAGGGCCACCTTTTAGTTTTCCTCGAACAGGACATGTCACTACACATTTGGTCGAAGGTATCAACCCCACTTTTAGTCGAGTTGTAGTACTCGATGACTTCTCGTTTTCGACTTGGGTAGGCCAAATAAGGTCTCTCGTGCATTGTAGACCGTTGAACGACCATTTTGTTTCGCTTTGGGACGTATGAAACCATGGTAAGCTCCTGGTCAAAGCAAAACATTGAACTCCGTTCAGTACGCTTTTTTGTCTGGAGAAGTTCAGGAGGAATTTCACGTTTGTTCTTTTGAAGCGTTCCAACAATGGTCAGGTTGTACGGAGGTTTCAAGAGCTCTTCAGCCATTGGAATGGAAGTTAACCAATTGTCCATAGTTATGTTTCTATTGGAACCCCAAATAGGTCTGCTAAGCTCTCGAACGAAGTAATCGCCTAGAGGCAAACCACCTGTTTGAGTTCCTTTATCCAGGTATGGGATAGCATTTATCATGTATTTGGTGCCCACGTCACACATCATTACAATTTTAATTCCATATTTGTTCGGCTTGCTCGGTATATACATTCTAAAGGGGCATCTTCCCCTAAAACCGAGCAATTGCTCGTCGATTGTAGTGTTGGCCCCTGGCTTAAAACTACCTTGACAGTTCTTGATGACGTCTTCCCACACCTCTCTTATGGCAGCAAAAGGGTCATTCTGTTTCCTGGAATTCCTCGTTTCTTTAATCGTCAAATCGGAGGCAATCAATGAGAAAGCGGAATCTTTCCTTCGACATTGTAGCCTTGTAGACAGAGCCGCTCATATTGGCATCAAACATTTCGTCAACAGAGAGATGTCTGTCTTTTAGTGCTGCCGTAAGAATCAACAATCCAAATAAAGCTTTCAGCTCTATCCTATTCGTAGGCTCCTCTGAGGCTGAGTTCCATCGTTTCGATGGAACGGCAATAAGTCGGTCGCCAGGAAGTTCCAAACTTAGTAAGTTCTTTTCACCGCTCTCTTGATCTTCGTCTGAAGATTTAGCCTGCGTTCGAATATTTGCTCTTGCTTGCCTTCGCACAGATGCCGATGCACTTTGACGACCAGTATCTTCATCAGCATTTGTGTTGGACAGATGGCTATCGTTTTCTTCTTCAGGTACATAATCTTCATCGGAGTCTTCGCTGTTTTCCAAATCCTCCAGATCTTCTCCGATTAGATTTTCTTCAGAGTCACCAAGAGTTGAGATGTTATCCTCTTCGTCGCTTGCATAGAGTAATTCTTGGATCTGTTTTTCTGTATGCCTTCTAGAAGCCATCTAAAAGAAAACAAAACATCTAAAAGGAAAAAAAAAGAAAAGAAAAAGAGACGAAAAGGTGTAGTGTCTGTAACGTTCCCGCTCCTGAGGACAAATGCACATTCCTACCTAGGCAGATGTTGAAATTAGAATTTTAACAACTTTTGTCACAAGAAAACTGACACAAATCCAAGAAAAAACTAGATGTACTATTTCTGGTTTTCAAGGTGATCATCAAGGTGATCATAATAACACCTTTCTTAAACAATATTCCAGTGAAAAGTTCGTGAAGAAAAAATTCAATGTCGGTCATATTGTTCGAATTAATAGAACAACTAATATTTTTGATAAGCACTAAACACTAAAACAATAACTTATCGTCTACGAGACACCAAAGATAAAGAGATTCTCGGTGGTTCTTATGACTATGAATTACAAAAAGTTAAAAATAATATTGAAATCTATCAAATTGAAAAGATATTAAAGAGTCGTACACACAAGTGCAAGAGACAGTTGCTTGTTCGTTGGCTAGGATATAACTCTGATTTTGATTCTTATGTAGAAGCTGAAGACATGAACAATGCCTAATGATTTCTATGTGACATTCAGGTCCAATGTTTTCGATCCTCTCTTTGATGATTTGAATTAAGCAAGTGACTTTTGGACAAAAGTCTGCCCTGCCATCAAATTTGAAGGTAGATATGAAGTTGCTCTTGTCGATTGTATTATCAAGAATACATATGATGTTCTAAGAAAGGAGACCCCTTATGAGATTCAATAAGACCCTTTGACTTTGATGACGAAGGTGCAGTGACAACTTTTGATTCTAATGATTACTACCATATCCTACAAGGAATAGAACAATATGCATGAGCTGTGTGAGCTATCAACCAAAAAATTGCAAGTCGAAAAAAAGGTGGTTTCACTTTCAATTATTTGACAGAACAAAGGAGAATTTATGTTACCTATCCATTTGAGAATGAAAGAATTTTCCTCAATGAGAATTTAGGTGAGGTTCTTGGTTTTAAAGATTGTGTTATTAAAGCAGAAAATTTCTTTGGCAAGTATCATGTTATCTATGCAGACTAAGCACCCAGTTTCTCCTCGGATAGTTGTTTATTCATCTACTGTTCATTTGTAGAACCATCGAGAATTGGTCATATGTTCCCCTTTCTACGTGTTCTAGAGAGAAAAGTTATTGAAGACAATGTTCACCACTATAATATAAGACATCTCCAGTATGTTCCCGTAAACACTTTGTATTTGGAACTCTGTCAGTTAACACTAAGAAGTGAACTGGGAGATCTTTTAGCTATAGCAAATAGTTTGTGCGTCATTACGTGTCATTTTTGAACCATTTCTTAAGATGAACAATAGAAGAATTCAATTTGTAAGTCCTGACTTTGATTTTTATATAGGTGCTCTGAGTCCTCGTAAAATAGGTATTGGATTGGACTACTACAAGGGGCGTACTACAATTTTTAGCTATAGTCTTTGTAGTTGGTTTGCTAGACTATTTCGTTCTGCACTACACCTTGCCAGAAAATATATTGTACCAGCTGCAACAGATTTCGCTGCCTCAACACTACATGACCGGGGCTTAGGTAAAAATTTCCACGAGAGTCTTCAGGAACATTTTAGATCTTCAGCAAGAGATGGTGGCAAACAACTAAAATCTCAGCAAAATGGGAAGGCATTAAAAAGGGTGCGTGGTCGTCATTCACTCACCAGTCTCTACCCAGGTGGGAAGCGAAAGACATCAACAACGACTTTGAAAAAAGAAGAGCAATAAGAAGAAAAATATTTTTAGATCAATGAAGGATTTCTTCTCTTAAAACGTTTTATCTCCCTCACAAAGAATTGCATCCATCAATCACCTCGTCATTGAATGCTGAAATCCTGAAAATATTGACGTAAGTGTCAAGTATGGCTACTATGAACAATTTCATCCTCAACAGCCCCTGTTGGAAAATATACACTTTCAAATATTTTCCAATGAAGATTATTTCATCGATTTATCATCAACATTTATTGAATTAAATGTCGTGGTGAAGAAAAAGTCTGACAATCAAACTCCCATCGCTACCGATGGTCTATCATATGAAAACTGTATCCTACACAACTTGTTCAAACAAATTAATGTATTCATTAATGGAACATTGGTAAGCACTAACAATAATTTATCAAACTATGCAAGCTACATCCAATTTATGTTGATGACTCCAAAGTCATACAAGGGGTTCAGAGGACAGGTACTGGGTCATGAACACAGATCAAATGTTGACACTGACGGTGAGTTAACTGCTGCAGTGATCCAAGAGTATCATTTAGTTGGAAAATTAAATCCTTAAATATTTAATATATCTCAATAGTTGCATTCTAACGTTAAAAAAATGTTACAACTAGCTCCATCCAGTTTCATTTTGAGAAAAATACTTGCTGCAGCACCTGAACAAATGTCAATACCACTTCAGCAATTCTCCATGTTCGAAAACAATAGGTTATGAGCTCTATTGTATTGGCAGTGGAAAAACTGAGAGCCAGTGGTAATAATATCAAACTTCTTGTTCCCCAAACAGTCACCAATCAACGTCGCATTGTCACTGGTTCTCGTAGTCATACTGATCCGCCATTTATCAATGGAGAAATCTCCTCAATACTCGCTTTGGCATTTGTGAAGAGTGCTTGTGCTGTTGGATCCTGGACAGCCTCCCCCGACTATTTTAATTTTTTGGCTTATCCAGCCTTGCGTGCAATGTGAATGAAACTTTCTTGTACGCTTGATTATTTGATAAAAAAATCTTACAGAACTCTGTATGAACTGACTATACAATCTCTAGATGATGATTCACAACTATTTGAAAATGGAATAGCCAATTCAATGTTTTCAAAAAATCGTAGGTTTATGTTTTGACCCTGTCCAGAACTCAAGATATGAGTATTATACGAACGGGGAATGTTGGCTTAAATTGCATATTCGCCGACGCTTTGACTGAAAGTATCACTTTAATATCACTGAGTCAATTTGAAACTTATTGGGAAATCACTCCCGATGGCAGTGTTCTACTAGACGTCGCATCATGAAAACAAATAAAATACTTAGCGTATTTAATATGGATCCACATATGTCCAAATATAAATCCTATTGTATACCATCGGACTTCCTTGAAAAAATTCAAAGCGTTAACAATACTATTATCAATGTTAATACCAGTCCATCGAGTGCAAAGACAGGTCATTGGCTATGTATCTTTCAAACAGCAATGAATATAGAATCTTTTGATCCTCTTGCCCTACCATGTAAACTCTAAATATCACACATCCACAACTTTATTGAAAGCAGTGGGAAAACGCCGAAGAGAATACAGGATTAAACGACTAAAAGCTTTCATGAGAATACAGGATTAAACTACTATATTTCGTTTTCAGATATCGTGGCTATACTTACAACCAGTTTCTCAACATCTACGTTGACAATCCTCGTCTGAATGACTTCATAGTGGAAAATATACTTTCATACTCGTATAATATTGATTTCAGTGCCCTACGAATAAAATTTTCCCAAAAATGTATGTAAATTTGTTTATTTATGAAACAATATATATACATACAAAATTACTTTTTATCCTCTTTAGATTTCTTCTTCTACGTATAGGTAGCTGTAGAGAACAATTAATACTTATAGATCATCTGAATTCACTGTGTGCATATTGATCTTGATGTGCTGCAAAGTCAGGGTCACATTTTCTATAGTACAATGTAACTTCACTCTTATTGTATCTCTTTGTGAAGTCAATGATAATATTTTGATTGATATTGCAAGATTCACGTGTTTCAATTGGCTTATTTGAAGCAATATCACACACAGTATTCTCCAATAGTGAATCACATGCTGTAATAGCCAAGTAAAAATCAGTAGGTTTATAATAATAGTAGCTATTGTCTTCACAACGATGACATAGAAACCAAATTCTTTTGTTATTCCAACAGATAAATCGTAGACCTGATTCTTCCCCCATAAACAATTTTAAACCGTTACAATACCAGTCTCTTAGAAATAAACTAAAATATCATTTAGGGTTCTTTCCAATCATACCGAGATAGGTATTCTCCCACAGACCACATTTATCATAGTGACAATTGGAGCATATTTATCCTCTAGGGTGAGAGTCACAAATCTCTTCAAGCCATAGATTACAGCCCTTAATTTGTACTGTATATCCTCTATGCAATTTACACGGGTTGCATAATCTACACCTTTCATCATACTCGTCAATAACTGTACAATTCTCACATGATGACCAGCTGTCCAGTTTACACATGCATAGTGAACGTGTATAGAGCATTTTTTCCAGTTTTGACACTCTCACCACCAAAATGAAACTGACATACGATCGATAATTGAGAGCGGAGAGAGAGGAGTAGTCGAATGATATCATAAAACCGGTTTGAGTGGGATCTTCAAAATTTTCGATTTATTATTCTCATTAAAAAATCGTTTGCATAGAGTCTTAAACTGCAAAGGTAGTGTTCAATAGCAAATTCACAATACCGTTTTGTTTTGTTTCGATTAATATGCCAATAAATTGTGTAAATACGTTTGGACCACGACATAAAATTTTCATACTATAATCTAAAGATTGAGAATTATTTCTCATTATATCGTTAACTATTCTTTGAGAAAACATTTTCCTTTGAACATATAACTCCAAAAAGTCATCATTTAGAATCAAACATTTTTCCATAATCACAAGATTCCGCATAATTTTTTGTTTCTCAAATCCAACCATTTTTCAATCCTAACATTCTCACAACTGACTTCAGACTAACTATGACTCTTTATGCTTCGAGAATATTCCGTAGCCTACTATAATATATCTAATATTTTAGATTTAGAAACATTTTTATTATATATAATTACAATAATAATAATTACTCAATTACTGATATAACTTATTTTTCTCAATGTATTTCACTATTATATTTAAAGCAGCTTCAAGTCTACTTATATGCACTATATCAAGTTTTGCTGCAAATCATTACTGCTCCTCCAATTTGAATTTGCTCAATGATATCATATTTCTTGCATACATATCATCCCAATCAAGGCTTAATTGAGATCCCCTTATAATTTCTACTGCTACGTTTGGTACCCTGGTCTTTGTATCATTGCTACTACCAGCTCCACTATCAACTTCTAATAGTGTAAACACTGCACTCATTTCTTGCTAATATATATCTTGTCACATAAAAGAGTATAAAAAAACTGTTCTCTCTTGGATTTCTATTCTCTTACGAATATGAATTGAATTGAAAATCACTCCTTATATTGAATCTAGTTGCTATGGATTGGTTGCCATCGCCTCATAGCTATGTTATCATGCAAGTACTAATGAGGGATAAATTATGTGCAATCAGTATCTATTGATATGATTTACTCCTTCAGGCTGCAAATTTCGTATTGTATATCACTTTGGTCTGAATATAAACTGTTCTGCTCGCTTAACACGATCTCGTCCTGGATCTCGTCCGGGATTTTTTATTGCATTACTACTCTTAATGTGCATGAATATACTTTTATCAAGATCTTAAGCTAAGAACTCAAATCCCAAGATCTTTGGAAAAATTCCCAGGATTGGCAGGCTTGGCACACAATTTTTTTCAGGGTTGACAACGTTTTATAAATAACGACTGCCTAGCTTTTCTCGGGTCAAAACTTCTGCATTTTATTGTTTTGGTATATTTTTAGTAAAACGTTTCTGCTTAAGGTATTCTGTATATCGAACTTGCAAGCTTGAGGGGAATGTTCCCCTTGTGGAACAAGTATGGCTGGATGTACATAACTTTTCATTTAACTTTTGCCCTAACTACTTTAATTGCTTCTTTCGTGTCTTCCTTCTATGTCAGCATAACATCCTGAAACCCAATTTTATTTTGTTTCTTCCTTTCTTTGTAGTTTCTACTTAATCTTATTTTGTAGGTCACCGCCTTTCTTATGCAAGGTCATATCTCTCTAATGTTGAGTACGTAATCCGGCTTGACATTTCTCTTATTAACTCTGTCCTGGTAAAATACTTCTGTTTCTGTGGAGTCTGGAAAAGAAAAAGGGTTTTTCCAAATGAATACCAACGACATTTATCAAATTAGAAAAAATATCAAGAATTAGATTCGTCCAGCGTCTTATAGTTTCGTAGGAGAGCTATTTTATCCTTTTTTCTGAGTTTTGATGAAGGTTTTGGTGAAGGTTATAGATGCCCAAAAGTAGTTGTCACAACTTCCGTCCTGTCACTTCCAAACTTTCCTAAGTGAATTTGCCTTAATTGTCAATTAGAAAAATAGCTAATTTTCAAAAAGGGTCTATTTAGAGCTAAGAAGAAACTGATAACTCAGGAAGGACGACCTTAATTGATGCATTTTCCATGCTTCACAGGATTCAACAATTTGAAATAAATTCGGTTTTATTTTCTGCATGGCTACTGATCGCTAGCATCTTGTTGTTTTTGCCTTAGATTAGTCAGAACGGACACAATTTCAAACAGTTCGTGATAAGGTACTAATGTTAGAATTAGTCTGAATTAGTCAGAATGGACACAATTTCAAACAGTTCACGGTAAGGAACTATAAGTAAGGAGCGACCCGGCTCAATGGTAACCGAAACTCTAAAAAAAAGAATTTTGATACCAATAGATACACCACAAGAATCATATTTTTCTGTTGATTTCAAATATATAAGTTTCAGAAAGTTTAGTCTTACCCATTAAAAATGACACCCCTGAGAAAATTTACCTTATTTTTGAAAAAGGAGGAAACACCCCCTAAAAGTAATAGAACCTTAATGAAAATCCCACCATCCGATTCAGCGTATCAGAGAACCCTACTGTAGCGGTTTCAATCTCCTATCTGCAAAAATGCGGAATTTTGTATTTTTTGCCAGAAGAAAGATCACGGATGTGTGTTTATTTGTTTTTTTATTTGTTTGTTTTTTTCCCCTGGGATGATCGTATCGACCCAGTGATCCTAGAATATCGAGGGAGGGCTCATTCGAACTTAAAAGGAAATTAAAAGTTCTAGCGCCCTTTTTAAGTGACAAAAATGGAGGGCAGATAGGCCCCCTCCCACGCTCATTTTTTACCCAAAGCCCCCGATCAAAATTTTGAGATAGCCATTTTGTTCAGCATGGTCGAAAAATATAATAACTATGTCTGACTTAGTTCCCTATAGTCCTCGGGGGAAGGGCTGCAAGTTATGAACTTTGCCCAATGATTCCATATAGCATTGGTTATTAGGAAGTATACAGATTTTTTCAGGGAGGATTTTTTCTGGTAGTGGGGGGTGGGTGGGTCGGGGGTTACGTGGAAGGTTCTTTCCATGGAGGAAGTTTTCATGGGTGAAGGGACATTGCTATGAAGGGGGCGCCGAATTTCACAGCATTATTTAAAAAACGATCAGGAATTAAAAAGAAAAGTTTTTCAACCGAAAGTGAGCAGCAACATCAAAGCTTAAAACAAACAGAAATTATTACGTAAACGATTGGGTTCGCCCCCTAGCTAATGCCTCGCTCTTGTGCTAAAGTTTTTTTAGTACTTACTTAAGAGCTATTTGTTCTAATTAACGGCCTTTGTGATTAAGGGGTCATTTTTAAAGAATTGAAACAAAATTCGAACTTTAGCGTAAAGAGTAAGGTATTGCCTTGGGAGCGAAACCCCCTAATATACGTAATAAAAATATACGAATATAGAAGTTTGTTACGTAACTTAATTCGTAAGTTCCGTACATTACTAATACAAACGTTGGTAAATAAAATTAAACAAGTTTCGAGAAAGCCATTTAACCAAAAAAAATAATAATAATAATGATATACAAATTTCGTTTTCATTATTCATGTACGATGAGCCAAAATCAAAACCTGCATTATTTCAAAAATGTTCAGAATTTAAATAAAATAAGTTTATTTTAACTGAAAGTGAGGAGCGACATTAAAACTTAAAACGAACAGAGATTATTCGGTATATGAAAGGGGCTGTCCCCTCCTCAACGCCTCGCTCCTTACGCTAAAATATGACTCTTTCTCGTAGCCCTATTTTTTTTAAACAATAAAAACACTTTAGCATAAAGAGCGAGGCGTTGAGGAGGGGGACAGCCCCTTTCATGTACGGAATAATTTCTGTTCGTTGTAAGTTTTAATATCGCTCCTTATTTTCAGTTAAAAAAAACTTTTTTTTTATTTAATCAAACCCAAAAACGCAGTCTTGTGTAGTTTGAAGCTAGACAGATGCAAAATACTTGGAATTGAAATCATGTTAGGCTATTCTAAAGTTGGGTCATAACAGTACTTATAAATAGATATATAGATTTATTATAAGTCGAACAAGGCCATACGACACAGCATTCTAAAAATAAAATCACAATATAGTAACATAAGACTAGTCTCCCCTCCTGGCAAAAACAACAACAACGAAAATGCAGGAAATTATACTACTCTCCTTTCCTTTTAACATAAATATCATGCAAATAATTTTTTCTTCTCTATTATAAACCTAACTAGTTCATACAACACTGTTTCTATAATAATAATTAAAAAATAACATAAATTATAGTTATATGCCCCCTCCCCCCAAATAAAATGTGTTAAACTAAATTCTTTTTCACCTCATTAACATATTTACAAGCCTGGATGATTGTCCCTTTTAAGGTCTTGTGCAGGATCCTTCCCGGGAACTCATGGGTATTACCTTCAAAAAATTCACTTCTTACATCAGAAAGCTGCTGGCAACCAGCCAGAATGTCTGCTACAGCCTCAACTCTTGTATTGCATCTAGAACAAGAGCAATTCGTATCTAATGCCATCTTTCAAAGACTTTCGTTCTATTTTTTTAATGATAGAGAATTCGCTTGAATACGAAGTCATGTCCCTAATATCTTGGGTGGTAAATCTAATTTAAAACATTATTCGAAACCAAAAACCTCTTTAACCTTGGAATAAAACTCAATCGTCTCTGACCTCCTTACTGACTGGATCCAAATCTAGATTTCCTGGTCTTCCATTCTATTCCTAAGCCAGGTCATGAGCGATTAGTCCTTCTCTAGCGGACCAATTCCCTCATTCAAAAATAAGATAGCCTTGCCCCATCCAATACGGTTTTCATTTGGATACATTTGTCAAAAATATATTGGACATTTTTGCATGGGAATTGATTGGGAGCTAATTAAAAACTGGTCGAAGAGCTGAGAATGTTAAGCAGAATGATTAAATATATAATGATTAATGATTAATAACTATATTAAATTGAGACTTGAGCCTTATATTCTGGTGAATATATTCTTGCATCTATATATTCTAATATTCTGGTGTATCTTATTTCTAACTTTTAATTAAAGAACGAACTTACGATTTTGTAAACTAATAAAACATATTTCATTGTTTCATTTCTATTAAAAAGCCATTTTGGGTTTATATTTGTCCAGAGATATTAATTAAGCATAAAAGCCATGTTTTAAGTGCTTTGCACTATCCCCCATGGTCTATGCCTTTATTCATTAAAGACAATCATAATTCTTCTTATCCGTTTGGATGTTAGAACGATAAAACGGGTGACATTTTTTCTCTAATTTGTTTTTTATTTCGTGCAAATCTCGTGGATATTGAAGTATTGAAAGTCTTGAATGACTATATAAAATAAATTATTTTTTTTCTATAAATCAATCAGTCCATGATATAAGGTTTTGTGTGTTCAACAACCATTTCACAAATTAGCTTTTACCTTGAATGATTCGAGACCTCAGGTTGTTACACAAGTACTATGCAACTTATCTAAATGCTAGTAGCAAATATTGCTGGGCGATAAGTATAAACAAAGAAAAACCGTTGGGCTTTTCTGAGGTGATGGAAGTATTTTGTTATATCCCTCCCCCCCCAAATAAAAGTCGTCTTGACTTCTTCTTCTTCCCAGTAAAGAACAATACTCCCTGGAAATTAAAATTAGCCCCATTAGCTGTGAAACATCAGAGGGTAGACTTTCAAACCTATAACTTCGGAAATGCTCATTTACGAAGAGAAAAGATTCTCCTCTCCCTTTATTCGAATTCGATATAAATATGCACACTAAAAATAATACAATATTCATTTACTCCCCCCCCCATAAATTATCTTTTTTTAAATGGAATACATTTTCAATATTTTATATTTTGCCGACATATAAGGAAGCTTAATAACATCCCTGAATCTTTGACCCTGAGACCGGGACTTTGATACTTTTCCGAATGGGCTAGTCGGACTTGTTAGTCAGTTTTAAACCTTTCGTCTACTAATGCACACAAATTAACGAATTTACAATTAATGAGTTTTCTCTATAGTTACATACACTTACAAATCATACAAAGTGGGAACTTTACCCATCCTAAGTTTCCAAGACAGATATTCTTTCCACAAAAATTTACATTCTAAAAATGCAAGATTTCTACTGTTTTTTTAGGAGAAAACAAACATGAAAAAAAAACAACTAACGAAAGGTAACTAACGGTCAATCTAACGGTCAATATAAAAAAAAACTAACAGTCAATTTAACGAACAGTTTGTTTTCAAACAGTTCGTGGTAACGAACTGTAAGTAAGGAGCGACCCGGCTCAATGGTAACCGAAACTCTAGAAAACGGTATTTTGATACAAATAGATACATCAAAAGAATCAGATTTTAATGCTGATTTCAAATATATAAGTTTCATTAAGTTTAATCCTACGCATCAAAAGTTACGCGCCTGAGAAAATTCGGCTGATTTTGGAAAAAAGGGGGAAAGACCAACTAAAAGTTATAGAACCTTAATGAAAATCACACTATCATATTCAGCGTATCAGAGAACCCTACTGTAGAGGTTTCAAGCTCCCATGTACAAAAATGTGGAATTTTGCATTTTTTGCCAGAAGAAAGATCACGGGTGCGTGTTTATTTGTTTGTTTTTTTTTTTTCCCAGGGGTGATCGTATCGACCCAGTTGTCCTAGAATATCGTGGGAGGGCTCATTGGAATGGAAATTGAAAGTTCTAGTGCCCTTTTTAAGTGACCAAAAAAAATGGAGGGCAACTAGGCCCCCTCCCAGGCTCATTTTTTTTTCCCAAAGTCACCTGATCAAAATTTTGAGATAGCCAATTTGTTCAGCATGTTCGAAAATATTATAAGTATGTCTTTTAGGATGACTTAATCCCCCGAAGTTCCCGGGGGGAGGGCTGAAAGTTATGAACTTTACCCAATGTTAACATATAGCATTGGTTATTTGGAAGTATACAGACGTTTTCAGGAGAGATTTTTCCTGGTAGTGGGGGGGGGGGGTGGGTGGGTGGGTCGGGGGTTATGTGGGAGGATCTTTCCATGAAGGAAGTTTTCATGGGGGAAGGGACATTGCTATGAAGGGGACGCCGGACTTCCCAGCGTTATTTAAAAAAAGATCAGAAATTTAATATAAAAAAACAAGTATTTCAACTGCAACAGCAGCAACAACAAAACTTTAAACGAACAGAAAATATTACATATATAATTGGGTTCACCCCGTAGTCAATGCCTCGCTCTTTAAGCCAAAGATTTTTTTAGTACTTTCATAAGAGCTATTTATTCTAATTAACGGCCTTTGTGATTAAGCGGTCATTTTTAAAGAATTGGAACAAAATTCGAACATTCGCTTAAAGAGCAAGGTATTGACTAGGGGGCGAACCCCCTAATAAACGTATTAAAAATATATGAATATAGAAGTTCGTTACGTAAGTTAATTCGTAAGTTACGTATATTTATTACTAATAAAAACGTTCGTAATTAAAATTAAACAAGTTTCGAGAAAGCCATAACTAAATAAAAGTCAATTAATATGAAAATTTTGTTTTAATTATTCATGTACGGTGAGCCAAGATCAAAACCTGCATTTATTCAAAAACGTTCAAAAATTAAATAAAAAAAAAAGTTTTTTAAACTGAAAGTAAGGAGCGACATTAAAACTTAAAACGAACAGAAATTATTCCGTATATGAAAGGGACTGTCCCCTCCTCAACGCCTCGCTCTTTACGCTAAAGTTTGACTCTGTCTCACAACTTTATTTTTTAAAACAATAAAAAACTTTAGCGTAAAGAGCAAGGCGTTGAGGAGGGGACAGTCCCTTTCATATACGGAATAATTTCTGTTCGTTTTAAGTTTTAATGTCGCTCCTTACTTTCAGTTTAAAAAACTTTTTTTTTATTTAATATTTTAAGGCACCAAACCTCTGTCTGACTAACAGGAAAAGTTAGTTTACAATAACCTACTCACTTCGTACAATCCACGTCTTAAAGGGAATTAGATAAAAAACAAGTTTTTCAACTGAAAGTAAGGAGCAACATAAAACTTAAAACGAAAAGAAATTATTGCGTGTATGAGGGGGGTGCCCCCTCCTCAACACATCGCTCTTCCCGCTAAAGTTTTTCGGCTCTTTAAAAAAGTTACTTATTGTTCTAATTAAACGACCCTTGTGTTTCAGGAGTCGCTTTTAAAGAATTGAGACAAAATTTAAGCTTTATTGTAAAGAGCGAGATGTTGAAAAGGAGGTACCCCCCCCAAGTCCATCATAATTTCTGTTTGTTTTAAGTTTTAATGTTGCTCATTACTTTCAGTTGAAAAACTTGTTTTTTATTTAATATATGATCTTTTTTTGACGACACCAGGATATCCATGGAAAAAATCCCCCTCCCCACGGAAATATCCTAGACAATTCAATTCTGACAAAAATTCACCCCGGACAATAACCCTTAACATCTCCATGCGTAAAATTAATTCGTTAGAGAGAAGGCAAGGCATATAACGAATTTTCGTATAGGAATTCGGGCAAATTCCCCAAGTGTAAAATTTTTCTTGAAAATTTCACCCCCTGGAAACCTCCCTCTCCATGGAAAATTCTTCTCTCGCAAAATCCCCCAAGCAGAAAATTCGTCCTCCCCTCCCCACAAGAAAATGTGCGCATACTTCCCAATAACAAATGCTATACGTAAACGATGGGCAAATTTTTAAACTTAAAGACCTTTCCCCAGGAGCTTTGGAAGGTCAAGTTATCTCCAAATACATAGTTGCTGGTAGAATTTTGCATTATTTGCCAGAAGAAAGATCACGGATGTGTATTTACTTTTTCCCCCAGGGGTGATCGTACCGAGCTAAAGGTAATAGAAGATTTGGAGAGGGTGCTTTCGAACGGATATTGAAAGCTCTAGTGCCCTTATTCAGTGACCAAAAAAAAGTTTAGTGAGCAACCAGCCCCCCTTTCACGTCCCCTTTTCCCAGAATTCGTCAATCAAAACTTGAGATCGTCATTTTGTTAATAATTCCCAACAGGTCCAATTAACTACGCCTTTAGCGGTAACATGACCCCCCACAGCCCGTGGGGAAAGGCCAGTAAGCTATGAAATATGCCCATTGTTTGTGTGAAGTATTTGCTATTGGGAAGTATACAGGCATTTTTTGGGAGAGGGGGAGTCTGTGCTTGGGGTGGGTTTCCATGAGACAATTTTTCCGTTGGGAGGAATATTTTCTAGGGGGGGGGGGTAATTTCCAGGGGAAATTTTGAACAGGGGGGATTTGACAGAATTTATATACGGAATCCTTTTCATTTGTCTTTTTTATGTTTGCCAGCTAAATTTTGCATGTGGAAATATTCTGGGGCATTGTCCTGAAAAAATTTTCGGAGAGTTTGGATTTCCGGGAAAAAATTTTGCAGAAGGGGGATTTCCGGAGTAATTGGAAAAACGATTAGAAATTAAAGTCTTTTTCAAGTGAAAGTATGCAGATGATAATTTTTCAGGCGGATTCGTTCACAAGAAGTTTTATAGAGGGGGGGGAGATTTTCAGCGAGGATGAAATTGTCCACGGGGATTTTAAGCGGGGATGTACTTTACAGGATATTTTATGTGGGAGGAAATATCCACAGAGGAATTTTCCGTGAGGGGAGGGAGTTTTTCACGGAGGGCGAGTCAAATCTACCTGGCATTGCCTGAAAAATGATAAGAAATTAAATATAAAAAATAAACAAGTTTCTTTCAAATGAAAGTAAGTAACAACATTAAAATTGAAAACAAACAGAAATCATCTCGTATATTAAGGGGTTGCCTCCCTCCTCCATAGCTTGCTCTTTACGCTAAAGTTTGTCTGTTAGTCCCTATTTTTTTTTATAACGAATCCTGAAACACAACGACCCTTTAATCAGAATTCGAAGCTTTTTAAAAGTGCTAAAAACCTTAGCGTGAAGAGTCTGTAAACTTGGACATTTTTTTATTTTATTCAGCAACAAAAAAAAAGCCAAGTGCTATCTTTTCCACCACATGCTCTTACAGTTAGCTGCAAAGAGGTGTTACTCCAATCGGTGACCTCTATATTTTCCCTCCTATACTCTATATTCTCTCTACTCTATATCCTAGTATAAGCTCCCTACTTAAAGTCTGTACAGCTAGCCTCAGGGGCATGGGCGTAGGCAGCATATTGTCTAGGGGGGGAGGGGCAGTCGATAGTGTGATGGAGGGCCTTTTATCAACTGCTTTTCCAACCATCTGCTTTTTCAGCCATATCTAATGTGAATTTGAAGGTCTAGGGGGGGACAGCTGCCCCCCCTGCCTATGTCCATGCTTAGGGGAAAGGAAGGGTCTGACAGCTGGTAAAGTATATGACAAGGGTCTGGGAATCCACTTTTTTAAGGTGGGGGGGGGGGGTCCCATGGCAAATATTTGGTTGTTGATGAGCCACGACTAAGAGGTTTCCGTTGGTCTGTCCTGCAATCACTTACAAATTACACCGTCTTATTTCTGCATTAACGATAGTATATTTATATTACAAGGTTTAAAATATACAATACTACTTGAACTAAAACGCAGTGTCCAATCTTACGGTATTATTTCAGAGTTGAAAATATGTTTTTATTTTATCTTTAGTTTAGTCTTACCCATTTAAAAAAGAAATGAGAAAGATTAATAGATTGCATTTTCATTAAGAAGAAGATAGGAGATTCTGAAGATAGGAACAAAACTTAACTTAACTTAGAAATCATTAAGAAGGAATTTTGAAAAAAGTTCTAAGCATCAATAGGAACAATTTATTTCGAGTCTCAAAAACGTTTTCAAAAGCTCTCTTTTCCTCTCTTTGAAGCTCTAGACATCTGACACGTGGAGAAGATACAAATAAATTGCGTTTCTTCTTCAAACGACTAGTGAATATCTTCATCTATTGTGCTACCGCCAGAGAATTTGAAAATTCTCAAGAAAACTCCGTTGTCTAAAGACCCTTAGAGAGCATTATAGATGTTATACGTTATTCATAAAATATAGTCTGAAAGAGTTTGTTCTTTAACAACACCATAAACAAATTATTTTGATAAAATTGAGAATTTTCCGAAGTAAAAAAAACTATGCAATGTTTATAGGCATTCTATTTATATATTAGTTATACATATTTCATTTTACTGTTTTATTTGAAATTACATAGCATTATCTTAATATTTTAACCTTTATTATATATTTTTTTATTTATATAACAAGGTAATTCGATAAAAAGGAGGATTTTCCGAAATAAAAAAGCGTGCAACATATATAGGCTTTCAATTTATATATAATTTGTAAGCATTTCATTTTATCATTTTAATTGAAATTATATAGTATTATTTATCTTAATATTTTAAACTTTATTATATTTTTTGTATTAATATAACAAAATATTTTAATAAAAATGAGAATTTTCCAATATAAGAAAAAAGTATGCCTATAATATAGGCTTTTAGACAAACTTTAAACGGTTCGCCAATAATTACCCTTTTCAGGCGAATCAATACTTTCGTACTATTAATTAAAAAACTTTTTCCACAAAATAAGTTTTTCAAAGAAAAGTAAAAAACTCCATCAAACGAAAAATGAGCAAAAATAAAATCAAATAATCTACCAAGCGTGAAACTACCACAAATTAGCATTGATAAATAAATGAAACCCAAAACAAACAGAAATTACAATAAATAACCGAGTCAAACTGAAAACGAGCAAAAATTAACATGAGTAGGGTTCGAAACCCCTATGCCTTCCCAAGGCCAGAACATAAAGGAAAAAGGAAAAAAAAGTAATACATTGTGCCAACATCGTTCTTTACTTAAGCAGCGCGATTGCGCTGCCTATGATACTAGCTTCCCGAACATGAGTCCCAAGTCAGCCTTCCCCAGCGAGAGGGGTGTATCTGTCAAAGTGTGTGAATGCAAAAAGGATGTGTCTGCCCTTTGTTATGGAAATGAGTCATTGTACAAACAGTTCGTGGTAACGAACTGTAAGTAAGGAGTGACTCGGCTCAATAGTAACCGGAACTCTAAAAAATGGAATTTTGATATCAATAGATACATCAAAAGAAACAAATATTTTACTGATTCCAAATATATATGATTCATCAATTTAAATTTTACCCATCAAAAGTTACGAGCCTGAGAAAATTTGCCTGATTTTTGAAATGGGGAGAAACACCCCCTAAAATTTAACACACCATCAGATTCAGCCTACCAGAGAACCCTATTGTAGAAGTTTCAAGCTCCTATATATTAAAACGTGGAATTTTGCTATTTTTGCCAGATTACAGACCATGGATGTGTTTGTTTTTTTGTTGTTTTTTTTTTTGCTTTTTCCCCAGGGGTGATCGTATTGAAATAAGGGTCGTAAAAGATCGGGAGAAGGTGTATTCTAGCAGAAAAGAAAAGTTCAAGTGCCTGTTTTAAGTCCCAAAAAGGGTTAGAGGGAAACTCTCCACCATCCCACGCCCATTTTTTCTTATCAAAATTTTAAGATAGCTATTTTGTTCAGTTTAGTTGAAGATCAAATAACTATGTCTTCAGGGGTAAAATGACCCCCAACAGTTCGTGGTGAGAGGTCTGTAAGTTATTAAATTTGCCCATTGTTTACGTATAGTATTTGTTATTGGGAAGTATACAGATATTTTTGGGGGGAGGGGGGAGATTTTGTGCTTCAGATGAATTTCCACAGGGAGAATTTTTCTTGGGGAGGGAATTTCCGGAGGGGCGAATTTTCCAGGGGAAATTTACACTGGGAGGATTTGATAGAATTCCTACACGAAGTTCTTTTTAATTGTCTTTGTCAAATCAATTTTACATGCGGAGATGTTCGGGGGAAATATCTGGGGGCTATTTTCCACCTTTTTTTATTCCACGGAAGGAGGTATTTCCGGAATGATCGAGAAACCGATTAGAGATTAAAGTCTTTTCAAAATGAAACATGCTAAGGAGAATCTTTTAGGCTGAATCGTCCCCAAAAAAATTTACGGGGAGCGGGAATTTTCAGCGAGGATGGAACTGTCTGGAGAGAATTTGAAAGGACGATGCACTTTACGTTGAATGAAATTTCTATGGAGGAGTTTCCCGCGAGGAGGGGTTGGGGCATATTCCATGGAGGGTGAGCAAGATTTACCTGCATTATTTGAAAAACGATCAGAAATTAAATTTTGAAAACAAGTTTTTTTTTTAACTGAAAATAATGAAGAACTTTAAAACTCAAAACGAACTGAAATTATTCCGAATATGAAGGGTTTCCCGCTCCTCAATACCTTGCTCTTTACGCTAAAGTTTGACTGTTTGTCCCAATTTTTTAAGAACGGCTACTGAAACAGAAGGGCCGTTTAATTAGAATAGGAAACTTTTTCAAAACTGCTAACTTCTTTAGCGTAAACAGCAAGGTATTCAGGAGGGAACAACTCTTCATATACGGAATAATTTCTGTTCGGTTTTAATTTTAAAGTTGCTCCCTACTTTCAGTAAAAAAACTTGCTGTTTTGTTTAATAATTCATAAAACGTATCAAACGTAGCCCATAATCGAGGCAAAAAAAGGTTTCAGTACCCGAAGCTCAAACGCTACCAGATTTAATTTAATATTCTGATACACAAATATAGTGCACGATTCTTGGTGTCGTTTATTATGCAAGCACACTGAGGCAAGGGCATGGTGTCGTCAATGCCTTTTGATGAGTAGTTTGTGGACGTCAGCTTACTTCCCAGATACACAAAGTTGTAAGCCCACTTAATCTCTTTACTCTGGATCGTAAATTTACTAGATAATTTACAATTTTCTAGGTAATTTAATTAATTTACGTAAATTTACAATCCACCTATCGATGGATTGCTAATATTGATTTTCCTCAGATAGGTAAATCATTGATATCATTTCCACTTAGCTGCAGTTCATTTAAAGGCCCATTTTTGCGAATAGTGTCACCAGCCTATTCAAGTAAGTAGGAAAGCTATGCAACTTAAAGTCCTCCCGACTCCTTTTGGATCAATGCCAGTAGAATGCATCGTATGGATTCTATAGAAGCTATAGGAAAACATTTCTATAGAAGCTCTACACCTTTTCAAAGAGAGTGAGTATCCTCTCACATGGCCTTATACTTCTATAGAAGCAATAGGAAATACCATGTTATTCTATAGAAGCTCTACACCTTTTCAAAGAGAGTGAGTAGCCCCATGCATATAGGTAATACTTCTATAGAAGCTCTACACCTTTTCAAAGAGAGTGAGTATCCTCTCACATGGCCTTATACTTCTATAGAAGCACTAGGAAATACCATGTTATTCTATAGAAGCTCTACACCTTTTCATTGAGAGTGAGTAGCCCCATGCATATAGGTAATACTTCTATAGAAGCTCTACACCTTTTCAAAGAGAGTCAGAACTCCCTCACACAGTTTGACATAGACATTTTTTTTTTAAAGTTGGCATGATATAATGTGGTCAAACATGTTTTGAGAATATGGACGTAATTATATAACTTAAGCAGACAGGTTTTTTTGTTATTAATAAGAATTTCATAAGAATGTACGTCGTGAGTTCACGGGCACATTTTTTTTTCTTAAAAAACTGGTATGGTATAAAGTAGTCAAACATGTTTTGGAAGCATGCACGAAATTATGTAACTCAACCAGTGTTTTTCGAGTCAACATCCGTTTTTTTCCGTGTGGTTTTTCTTTACTTGGTGCCCATTAAAAACGAAATTTTTGTGTTAAATAAGCAGTTCTTGTATCTTTTAAAAGAGCTTTACGAGGTTTGAGAGACTCGGTTGCCTGATTCCGTGTGTTTTTTTTTGTTTTTTTTTTTACTTGGTGCCCATTAAAAACGAAATTTTTGTGTTAAATAAGTAGTTCTTGTATCTTTTAAAAGCTCATTAGTTTATAAGACGGATCGTGAAAATCCCAAGGTTTTGTGTACCAAGAATGGACCGGAGGTAGCCTCCCCTACATACACGAATGGATATCGCTAGAATATTTTAAGACGGGCTTTGTTATTTAAAAAATTGGATGCTACAATCAGAATTGTTTGATTGGAATTTGCAAAAAAAAGAGGTAATGAATTTGTGAATTGGAGTGTAGGTTTGACATCACCAGGCACGTGCAAGGGGAATTTTTTGTTGTTGGGGGGTGTAAAAAGGTAAAAATGGGTGAACTACATTAGTTTATAAGACGGATCGTGAAAATCCCAAGGTTTTGTGTACCAAGAATGGACCGGAAACAACTTCAACCGTGCCCAGCCCCCTTCGATCAGAAATTAAATTACAAAAAGTTTTCTTCAACTGAAAGTAAGGAGCAACATCAAAACTTAAACGGGCAGAAATAGAGGCTGTTTCCAAAGATTTAGGATTCATTAACTTTAATGTTGCCAGTCAAAAGCTATGAGCTTGAGAAAATTGCCTGATTATCGAAAAATTGAGAAACACCCTCGAAAAGTCGACAGGAATGGAATTGTCTTGAGGGGAGAATTTTCCATGGAAGAGAGGGAGGGTATTTTTACGTGAAAACAACTTCAACCGTGCCCAGCCTCCCGCGATCAGAAATTAAATTATAAAAAAGTTTCTTAAACTGAAAGTAAGGAGCAACATCAAAACTTAAACAGGCAGAAATAGAGGCTGTTTCCAAAGATTCAGGATTCATTGAGTTTAATGTTGCCAGTCAAAAGCTATGAGCTTGAGAAAATTGCCTGATTATCGAAAAATGGAGAAACACCCTCGAAAAGTCGACAGGAATGGAATTGTCTTGAGGGGAGAATTTTCCATGGAAGAGGGGGAGGGTATTTTTACCTGAAAACAACTTCAACCGTGCCCAGCCCCCCGCGATCAGAAATTATATTATAAAAAAGTTTCTTCAACTGAAAGTAAGGAGCAACATCAAAACTTAAACGGGCAGAAATAGAGGCTGTTTCCAAAGATTTAGGATTCATTAAATTTAGTGTTGCCAGTCAAAAGCTATGAGTTTTAGAAAATTGCCTGATTATCGAAAAATGAAGAAACACCCTCCAAAAGTCGACAGGAATGGAATTGTCTTGAGGGGAGAATTTTCCATGGAAGAGGGGGAGGGTATTTTTACGTGAAAACAACTTCAACCGTGCCCAGCCCCCCGCGATCAGAAATTATAACATGAAATGGCTGAAAAGTGTTTTTTTTTTTTGGGGGGGGGGTGGGTATTAGTCTCTCATAGGCGTGTGTTGTCTGAAACCTATAAAAATAAACTATTTCCGTAAAATCTGAGCTAATAAGGGTTTTGACTGTAAACTCTAGTTTTTTTTTTGTAACAAAATTATGGAAAATACAATTCTCTGGTACAGGTGTGAAACTTAAGTCTATTTTTGGATTGAAAAATAAAACTATATCCGTAAAATCTGAACTAATAATTCAATATTTTTTTCATAAAAACAAACTTTTTTTTTAAACTTCGAAATTTTTCAACTTTATTTATTTTTTTCTTTTTGTACATATCTTAAAATTTCAAAATATGCTTACGGTTCTAACAATTGTGCTCTATGATTGGTCAGAGACATGATGTGGCTTTCCCACGGGTATTCTATGACCGGTTATCGATACCACCTAGTCTATTGCATGTATTAAATCAGTAGTTTTTACGCAGTGGAACGATAAACACATAAGTCATATCTTTAAAAAAAAGTGAAGATGGAACATTTTAATAGAGTGTGTTCACATAACAAGGTTATTGTAGCATTGAATGCCGACAAGGAGAAGTATTTAAACTATGAAACAAGCACAAGTGGTAGCACTATCGGAAACGTATGCGTGCGTTGTCATGACAGTGAGAGTTTAGACTTCTTTGGAGCACCTAAGAATTTCTATTATACAAATGCTGGATATGCAAAATTATCATTTCCAGAGATGATTACACTCAAAGAGAATGCTAACATAAAAATAATTGTTGATGATAGAGGACAATTCCTTGCTACTGCTGCAGGTAACACATTACCTACGGATACATCCAATCATCAGCTTTCGGGTATTAGCATACAACGGAAGGCTAATAAAAGAAAGGCCTACTCTGCTACTAATATCGTAAACCATATCTTGTTTACGTGCCGAAACTGTTACCTGTGTAAAAATAATGTGTTAATAGACAATGAAATTGTCAGAAAAATAAAAATGGCATTGTCCGAAAATATCACTACGGAATATAAAGATGAAACGATGAAAAACAAAGCAACAGCAAATGTTACTGGCATTGATCAAACAGTCAATGAATCAAATAATACCAAAGACGAAAAACATATTGAGCCTGTCGATGACACACCAGTAAAAATTGTGTATGATTCAAAATGGAATAATGATTATTCTACTGATTACGAACTAAGAGAAGACAATAGCTATAGTATCAAGAGAGAACATGGTGAACCATTTTATGGAACAGATTCAAAATGTCCAAAGTTGTTCATTGCTATTAATAATGCATAATAATATATATTTTTTGTATTAATATTCTACATGACATTATTTCATTAAAAATATATTATGCATTACATTGTTATGTGTTCATTATTTTTAGAGTAAGCTAGCATATCGAACGTTCGTTTTTCAAGCAGACTGTTTTTCGAGCCAAAAATAGACTAAAGTTTCAGATTTGAACCGGAGAATTGTATTTTCCATAATTTTCTTACAAAAAACTAGAGTTTACGGCCAAAAACCCTTATTAGCTCAAATTTTATAGAAATAGTTTTAGTTTTCTATCTGAAAATAGACTAAAGTTTCAGATTTGAACCAGAGAATTGTATTTTTTCATAATTTTCTTACAAAAAACTAGGGTTTACGGCCAAAAACCCTTATTAGCTCAGATTTTATAGAAATAGTTTTATTTTTCGATCCGAAAATAGACTAAAGTTTCAGATTTGAACCAGAGAATTGTATTTTCCATAATTTTCTTACAAGAAACTAGAGTTTACGGCCAAAAACCCTTATTAGCTCAGATTTTATAGAAATAGTTTTATTTTTCGATCCGAAAATAGACTAAAGTTTCAGATTTGAACCAGAGAATTGTATTTTTTCATAATTTTCCCTCCGGCGCGCCTCCGGCCCCCCTCCAGCTCCCCTCCGGCGCGCCGGAGGGGGGCATTAAATAGTAGAATTTATGCTGATACACACACACACACACACAGAGACGACACACACACACACACACACACACACACACACACAGACACACACACAGAGACGACACACACACGCACACACAAACAGAGACGACACACACATAGCGACGACACATGCACAGAGAGGACACACAAACACAGAGACGACGCACACACAAAGTGACGACTTACACACTAAAGTTAATGAATCCTAAATGTTTAGAAACAGCCTCTATTTCTGCCTGTTTAAGTTTTGATGTTGCTCCTTACTTTCAGTTGACGAAACTTTTTTTATAATTTAATCTCTGATTGCGGGCCATGGTTGAAGTTGTTTTCATGTAAAAATACCCTTCCCCTTTTCTATGGAAAATTCCTCCCTCAAGACAATACCATTCCTGTCGACTTTTGGAGGGTGTTTCCCCATTTTTCGATAATCAGGAAATTTTCTCAAGCTCATAGCTTTTGACTGACAACACTAAAGTTAATGAATTCTAAATCTTGGGAAACAGCCTCTATTTCCGACCGTTTAAGTTTTGATGTTGCTCCTTACTTTCAGTTGAAGAAACTTTTTTTATAATTTAATTTCTGATTGCGGGCCATGGTTGAAGTTGTTTTCATGTAAAAATACCCTTCCCCTCTTCCATGGAAAATTCCCCCCTCAAGACAATACCATTCCTGTCGACTTTTGGAGGGTGTTTCCCCAGTTTTCGATAATAAGGCAATTTTCTCATGTTCATAGCTTTTGACTGGCAACACTAAAGTTAATGAATCCTAAATCTTTGGAAACAACCTCTATTTCTGCCCGTTCAAGTTTTGATAAAAAAAAATAGCGCACGCCATGCTGAATGTGCTTTCAAAAACCCATCTGGTCGAAAACATGTTTGTTATCGTTAACCATTTCTAAAGATGTAAGAAAATTATGGAAAATACAATTCTCTGGTTCAAATCTGAAACTTTAGTCTATTTTCGGATCGAAAAATAAAACTATTTCTACAAAAACTGAGCTAATAAGGGTTTTTGGCCGTAAACTCTAGTTTCTTGTAAGAAAATTATGGAAAATACAATTCTCTGGTTCAAATCTGAAACTTTAGTCTATTTTCGGATCGAAAAATAAAACTATTTCTATAAAATCTGAGCTAATAAGGGTTTTTGGCCGTAAACCCTAGTTTTTTGTAAGGAAATTATGGAAAATACAATTCTCTGGTTCAAATCTGAAACTTTAGTCTATTTTCAGATCGAAAAATAAAACTATTTCTATAAAATTAGAGCTAATAAGGGTTTTTGGCCGTAAACTCTAGTTTTTTTTTTAGAAAATTATGGAAAATACAATTCTCCGGTTCAAATCTGAAACTTTAGTCTATTTTTGGCTCGAAAAACAGTCTGCTTGAAAAACGAACGTTCGATATGCTAGCTTACTCTAAAAATAATGAACACATAACAATGTAATGCAAAATATATTTTTAATGAAATAATGTCATGTAGAATATTAATACAAGAATATATATTTTTATACATTATTAATATCAATGAACAACTTTGGACATTTTGAATCTGTTCCATAAAATGGTTCACCATGTTCTCTCTTGATACTATAGCTATTGTCTTCTCTTAGTTCGTAATCAGTAGAATAATCATTATTCCATTTTGAATCATACACAATTTTTACTGGTGTGTCATCGACAGGCTCAATATGTTTTTCGTCTTTGGTATTATTTGATTCATTGACTGTTTGATCAATGCCAGTAACGTTTGCTGGTGCTTTGTTTTTCATCGTTTCATCTTTATATTCCGTAGTGATATTTTCTGACAATGCCATTTTTATTTTTCTGACAATTTCACTGTCTATTAACACATTATTTTTACACAGGTAACAGTTTCGGCACGTAAACAAGATATGGTTTACGATATTAGTAGAAGAGTAGGCCTTTCTTTTATTAGCCTTCCGTTGAATGCTAATACCCGAAAGCTGATGATTGGATGTATCCGTAGGTAATGCGTTACCTGCAGCAGTAGCAAGGAGTTGTCCTCTCTCATCAACAATTATTTTTTTGTTAGCATTCTCTTTGAGTGTAATCATCTCTGGAAATGATAATTTCGCATATCCAGCATTTGTATAATAGAAATTCTTAGGTGCTCCAAAGAAATCTAAACTCTCACTGTCATGACAACGCACGCATACGTTTCCGATAGTGCTACCACTTGTACTTGTTTCATAGTTTAAATACTTCTCCTTGTCGTCATTCAATGCTACAATAACCTTGTTATGTGAACACACTCTATTAAAATGCTCCATCTTCACTTTTTTTTTAAAGATATGACTTATGTGTTTATCGTTCCACTGCGTAAAAAAAACTGATTTAATACATGCAATAGACTAGGTGGTGTCGATAACCGGTCATAGAATACCAGTGGGAAAGCCAAATCATGTCTCTGACCAATCATAGAGCACAATTGTTAGAACCGTAAGCATATTTTGAAATTTTAAGATATGTACAAAAAAAATAAATAAAGTTGAAAAATTTCGAAGTTAAAAAAAAAGTTTGTTTTTATGAAAAAAAAAATATTGAATTATTAGTTCAGATTTTACGGATATAGTTTTATTTTTCAATCAAAAAATAGACTTAAGTTTCACATTTGAACCAGAGAATTGTATTTTCCATAATTTTCTTACAAAAAACTAGAGTTTACGGTCAAAACCCTTATTAGCTCAGATTTTACGGAAATAGTTTATTTTGATAGGTTTCAGACAACACACGCCTATGAGAGACTAATACCCCCCCCCCAAAAAAAACACTTTTCAGCCATTTCATGTTAAAAATGCGGGGGGCTGGGCACGGTTGAAGTTGTTTTCACGTAAAAATACCCTCCCCCTCTTCCATGGAAAATTCTTTCCTAAAGACAATTCCATTCCTGTCGACTTTTGGAGGGTGTTTCTTCATTTTTTGATAATCAGGCAATTTTCTAAAACTCATAGCTTTTGACTGGCAACACTAAAGTTAATGAATCCTAAATCTTTGGAAACAGCCTCTATTTCTGCCCGTTTAAGTTTTGATGTTGCTCCTTACTTTCAGTTGAAGAAACCTTTTTATAATTTAATTTCTGATCGCGGGGGGCTGGGCACGGTTGAAGTTGTTTCCGGTCCATTCTTGGTACACAAAACCTTGGGATTTTCACGATCCGTCTTATAAACTAATGTAGCCTTTTTACCTTTTTAAACCCCCCACCAACAAAAAATTTCCCTCGCACGTGCCTGGTGATGTCAAACCTACACTCCAATTCACAAATTCATTACCCCTTTTTTGCAAATGCCAATCAAACAATTCTGAGTGTAGCATCCAATTTTTTAAATAACAAATCCGTCTTAAAATATTCTAGCGATATCCATTCGTGTATGTAGGGGAGGCTACCTCCGGTCCATTCTTGTACACAAAACCTTGGGATTTTCACGATCCGTCTTATAAACTAATGTAGTTCACCCCTTTTTGCCTTTTTAAGCCCCCCCCCCCTTCCCCAGCAGCAAAAAATTTCCCTCGCACGTGCCTGGTGATGTCAAACCTACACTCCAATTCACAAATCCATTACCCCATTTTCGCAAATGTCAATCAAAGAATTCTGATTGTAGCGTCCAATTTTTTAAATAACAAAGCCCGTCTTAAAATATTCTAGCGATATCCATTCGTGTATGTAGGGGAGGCTACCTCCGGTCCATTCTTGGTACACAAAACCTTAGGATTTTCACGATCCGTCTTATAAACTAATGAGCTTTTAAAAGATACAAGAACTACTTATTTAACACAAAAAATTCGTTTTTAATGGGCACCAAGTAAAAAAAAAACCACACGGAATCAGGCAACAGAGTCTCTCAAACCTCGTAAAGCTCTTTTAAAAGATACAAAAACTACTTATTTAACACAAAAATTTCGTTTTTAATGGGCACCAAGTTAAGTAAAACCACACGGAATCAGGCAACAGAGTCTCTCAAACCCCCTAAAGCTCTTTTAAAGCTACAAGAACTACTTATTTAACACAAAAATTTCGTTTTTAATGGGCATCAAGTAAAGAAAAACCAAACGGAATCAGGCAACAGAGTCTCTCAAACCCCGTAAAGCTCTTTTAAAAGATATAAAAACTACTTATTTAACACAAAAATTTCGTTTTTAATGGGCACCAAGTAAAGAAAAACCACACGAAATCAGGCAACCGAGTCTCTCAAACCCTGTAAAGCTCTTTTAAAGCTACAAGAACTACTTATTTAACAAAAAAAAAATTCGTTTTACTTCTTCGTATAGTAGGCTATAACGTTAAACTATTTTAAATTGACAACAGTGTCCAAACATCACTTGTGTACCACATCATATCTCTGACCAATCATAGAGCACAATTGTTAGAACCGTAAGCATATTTTAAAATTTTAAGATATGTACAAAAAGAAAAAAATAAATAAAGTTGAAAAATTTCGAAGTTTAAAAAAAAGTTTGTTTTTATGAAAAAAAAAATATTGAATTATTAGTTCAGATTTTACGGATATAGTTTTATTTTTTAATCCAAAAATAGACTTAAGTTTCACACCTGTACCAGAGAATTGTAATTTCCATAATTTTCTTACATAAAAAAACTAGAGTTTACAGTCAAAACCCTTATTAGCTCAGATTTTACGGAAATAGTTTATTTTGATAGGTTTCAGACAACACACGCCTATGAGAGACTAATACCCCCCCCCCCAAAAAAAAAAAACACTTTTCAGCCATTTCATGTTAAAAATGCGGGGGGCTGGGCACGGTTGAAGTTGTTTTCACGTAAAAATACCCTCCCCCTCTTCCATGGAAAATTCTCCCCTAAAGACAATTCCATTCCTGTCGACTTTTGGAGGGTGTTTCTTCATTTTTCGATAATCAGGCAATTTTCTAAAGCTCATAGCTTTTGACTGGCAACACTAAAGTTAATGAATCCTAAATCTTTGGAAACAGCCTCTATTTCTGCCCGTTTAAGTTTTGATGTTGCTCCTTACTTTCAGTTGAAGAAACCTTTTTATGATTTAATTTCTGATCGCGGGGGGCTGGGCACGGTTGAAGTTGTTTCCGGTCCATTCTTGGTACACAAAACTTTGGGATTTTCACGATCCGTCTTATAAACTAATGTAGCCTTTTTACCTTTTTAAACCCCCCACCAACAAAAAATTTCCCTCGCACGTGCCTGGTGATGTCAAACCTACACTCCAATTCACAAATTCATTACCCTTTTTTTGCAAATGCCAATCAAACAATTCTGAGTATAGCATCCAATTTTTTAAATAACAAAGCCCGTCTTAAAATATTCTAGCGATATCCATTCGTGTATGTAGGGGAGGCTACCTTCGGTCCATTCTTGTACACAAAACCTTGGGATTTTCACGATCCGTCTTATAAACTAATGTAGTTCACCCCATTTTTGCCTTTTAAGCCCCCCCCCCTCCCCACCAGCAAAAAATTTCCCTCGCACATGCCTGGTGATGTCAAACATACACTCCAATTCACAAATCCATTACCCCATTTTCGCAAATGTCAATCAAAGAATTCTGATTGTAGCGTCCAATTTTTTAAATAACAAAGTCCGTCTTAAAATATTCTAGCGATATCCATTCGTGTATGTAGGGGAGGCTACCTCCGGTCCATTCTTGGTACACAAAACCTTAGGATTTTCACGATCCGTCTTATAAACTAATGAGCTTTTAAAAGATACAAGAACTACTTATTTAACACAAAAATTTCGTTTTTAATGGGCACCAAGTAAAAAAAAAAAAACCACACGGAATCAGGCAACAGAGTCTCTCAAACCCCGTAAAGCTCTTTTAAAAGATACAAGAACTACTTATTTAACACAAAAATATCGTTTTTAATGGGCACCAAGTTAAGTAAAACCACACGGAATCAGGCAACAGAGTCTCTCAAACCCCGTAAAGCTCTTTTAAAAGATACAAGAACTACTTATTTAACACAAAAATATCGTTTTTAATGGGCATCAAGTAAAGAAAAACCACACGGAATCAGGCAACAGAGTCTCTCAAACCCCGCAAAGCTCTTTTAAAAGATATAAAAACTACTTATTTAACACAAAAATTTCGTTTTTAATGGGCACCAAGTTAAGTAAAACCACACGGAATCAGGCAACAGAGTCTCTCAAACCCCGTAAAGCTCTTTTAAAAGATACAAGAACTACTTATTTAAAAAAAAAATTCGTTTTACTTCTTCGTATAGTAGGCTATAACGTTAAACTATTTTAAATTGACAACACTGTCCAAACATCACTTGTGTACCACATCATATCTCTGACCAATCATAGAGCACAATTGTTAGAACCGTAAGCATATTTTAAAATTTTAAGATATGTACAAAAAGAAAAAAATAAATAAAGTTGAAAAATTTCGAAGTTTAAAAAAAAAAGTTTGTTTTTATGAAAAAAAAATTGAATTATTAGTTCAGATTTTACGGATATAGTTTTATTTTTCAATCCAAAAATAGACTTAAGTTTCACACTTGTACCAGAGAATTGTATTTTCCATAATTTTCTTACAAAAAAAAACTAGAGTTTACAGTCAAAACCCTTATTAGCTCAGATTTTACGGAAATAGTTTATTTTTATAGGTTTCAGACAACACACGCCTATGAGAGACTAAAACCCATCCCCCCCCAAAAAAAAAACACTTTACAGCCATTTCATGTTACAAATGCGGGGGGCTGGGCACGGTTGAAGTTGTTTTCACGTAAAAATACCCTCCCCCTCTTCCATGGAAAATTCTCCCCTCAAGACAATTCCATTCCTGTCGCCTTTTGGAGGGTGTCTCTTCATTTTTCGATAATCATGCAATTTTCTAAAACTCATAGCTTTTGACTGACAACACTAAAGTTAATGAATCCTAAATCTTTAGAAACTGCCTCTATTTCTGCCCGTTTAAGTTTTGATGTTGCTCCTTACTTTCAGTTGAAGAAACTTTTTTATAATTTAATTTCTGATCGCGGGGGCTGGGCACGGTTGAAGTTGTTTTCACGTAAAAATACCCTCCCCTCTTCCATTGAAAATTCCCCCCTCAAGACAATCCTATTCCTGTCGACTTTTGGAGGGTGTTTCTCCATTTTTCGATAATCAGGCAATTTTCTCAAGCTCATAGCTTTTGACTGGCAACATTAAAGTTAATGAATCCTAAATCTTTAGAAACTGCCTCTATTTCTGCCCGTTTAAGTTTTGATGTTGCTCCTTACTTTCAGTTGAAGAAACCTATTTATAATTTAATTTCTGATCGCGGGGGGCTGGGCACGGTTGAAGTTGTTTCCGGTCCATTCTTGGTACACAAAACCTTGGGATTTTCACGATCCGTCTTATAAACTAATGTAGTTCACCCATTTTTACCTTTTGAAACCCCCCACCAACTAAAAATTTCCCTCGCACGTGCCTGGTGATGTCAAACCTACACTTCAATTCACAAATTCATTACCCCTTTTTTTTGGAAATGCCAATAAAACAATTCTGATTGTAGCATCCAATTTTTTAAATAACAAATCCCGTCTTAAAATATTCTAGCGATATCCATTCGTGTATGTAGGGGAGGCTACCTCCGGTCCATTCTTGGTACACAAAACCTTGGGATTTTCACGATCCGTCTTATAAACTAATGAGCTTTTAAAAGATACAAGAACTACTTATTTAACACAAAAATTTCGTTTTTAATGGTCACCAAGTAAAAAAAAAAACCACACGGAATCAGGCAACAGAGTCTCTCAAACCTCGTAAAGCTCTTTTAAAAGATACAAGAACTACTTATTTAACACAAAAATTTCGTTTTTAATGGGCACCAAGTAAAGAAAAACCACACGGAAAAAACGGATGTTGACTCGAAAAACACTGGTTGAGTTACATAATTTCGTGCATACTCCCAAAACATGTTTTACTACTTTATACCATACCAGTTTTTTAAGAAAAAAAATGTGCACGTGAACTCACGACGTACATTCTTATGAAATTCTTATTAATAACAAAAAAAAACCTGTCTGCTTAAGTTATATAATTTCGTCCATACTCTCAAAACATGTTTGACCACATTATATCATGCCAACTTTAAAAAAAAAATAAAAAAATGTCTATGTCAAACTGTGTGAGGGAGTTCTGACTCTCTTTGAAAAGGTGTAGAGCTTCTATAGAAGTATTACCTATATGCATGGGGCTACTCACTCTCTTTGAAAAGGTGTAGAGCTTCTTTAGAATAACATGGTATTTCCTAGTGCTTCTATAGAAGTATAAGGCCATTTGAGAGGATACTCACTCTCTTTGAAAAGGTGTAGAGCTTCTATAGAAATGTTTTCCTATAGCTTCTATAGAATCCATACGATGCATTCTACTAATCCCTGCGCAGCATCTAGGAATGGGAGGAATAGAGTTGGGGAAAGTAGGCACCCTTGCAGTACTGCTATAGAGATAGAGAAATCCTCAATAAGGCTGCACCAGTCTTCCCGCGTTCTCATTCTCGCTTCCGATAATGTCAGCAGTGTCGGGTGAGTGCTGTTGTGGGCCACGATCAGCCAAAGAATATCTCACTAAATTAGATCAAAAGCTCATTTAGTGTCAATAAAGAGCTGGTACAGAAATTTATCGAATTAAATGTATTTCTATTTATATATAAATTTATATATATATATATATATATATATATATATATATATATATATATATATATATATATATATATATATATATATATATATATATATATATATATATATATATATATATATATATCCTTATATTTTTTTCTACAGTTTTTATATGTTTGTAATGTTTGACTCTTTTGGTGTGTTAACAGTTGTCCTTTCCTCTCCAAATATGCACCGACCCTAGAAACCAAATCCTTTCTTATAATCTGAGTCTGTTTTATGCTCTCTGGTAACCTTAAACTTAAAAATGAATAAAAGGCAACCCCCAGAATTTATATAGATAATTTGGTATTATCTGGTATTTTTGTGAATTTCTATCACTGTTATCATCATCACTGTCTATTAAAAGGATTTTATCCCTATTTGAATTTTTATTTATCACCCAGAATTTATTAATCCATTCTTTTTTGCATCCTGCATTCAACTCATCAAAAATTAGCCACAAGATAAAATAAAAGAAGAGAAAAAAAAATAGAATGCCATATATTTTTTATTGATTTGACTCCTCGTACGTTATTATGCATGAGAACAACTGTTTGATTATTTGATATTGACGAAAATGAGTAATACTAAGAAAAATCAAGATTGAAAATAAACAGGAAGTGGTGTGAACACAAACAACATACACACGCATATATACACACATGAACACAACCAAACATTCAAATCCAATCACCTACACACACGGACGCACTCATACGCAGGCAAACAGTTGCACACATAAGCACAGACGTGAATAAAAACGCAAGCAAATAGACAGACTCACACAAACACATATACATACATGCGTACTCACACATACGCAGGCATATGCCCAACACTTACATACAAACTGACACAACAACAGACACACAAACAGGCACTCTCAAACATATATTGGTGTACAATTGCAAGCACAGGCAAACACACACAACGACGCAAATACACACATACGAACATACAAATCCTCACCTAAATACAAGTCATATTTTTTAATAGAGTTGACTTAGTAATCAGCGCTGTGTCTTCCATTCTTTTTTTTCCATTGTATGGAAAAGTTTGTCAGAGAAACTTGAAAAGGGGGTGATTCAATCGAAAATAGCAAGCTCTTGGGCCCTTTATAAGGGGTTAAATTGATTAAAGGACAGTCTGGTCCCTTCCCTTACTGTGTATTGTCCTCAGGATCTTCACGACTCTGAATCACGTCAGATCAAAATTTTTAGATAACCATCGTGCTGCAAATAGTCAAATGGAAAACGAATATACATGTGGGAATGACATGGGCGACGCAGCCCCGGAGGCAAAGGTCCCAAATTTGGAAAATTGTTTAGTATTAACAGATAGGTTTTACTAGAAAAAAGGCGGGCATCTTTGGTGTTGGCTGTCTGATAAGCCTGAAAATATTAAGAAGCATTCCCTGGGCCAAAATAATCTCGAATTGGCTAAGGGAGGGTGTTAAAGGCTTGAAAAAAAAATCGATGAACTGCTTGTCTCTAATCATTTTGAAACTAACAGGATCTGTTTATTTTATTTTAAGTTTTGTCTAATCATTCATAGTAATTCCTGTTCGTTTTGGGCCTAATTTGTTCATTGATAATGAATCCTCTTCGTTTTAAGTTTGAATTATTATGTGGCTTTATTTCCGCTGGCTTTTAGCATAACTATATACTTTTCTTTGAAAAATTCTATTTTAGGAACAGTTTTTTTTAATTAATTAGGTTTAAGAAATCAACTTTCTAGGGCAGATCCAAACTTTTTACTTCTGTACTAATTAGGTAACGTGAACACAATTGTACATAAAACCTGTTTGTACATAAAACCTGTTAATTGTAGTCACACAATTACACTTTCATACATTTTGCAACATGCACCTAAACTCCTTCGGGAGGCAAAACTTTTTAAATTAGCTGTTTTAAGTGCTGCGTCTTCGTAGCACATTGTGATTACTGTTTTCTTGTAATTTTACTTGAACTGTTTCTTGCAGGAGATTTACTTGATGAAGCAGAGGTGCTAAAATGGCTTATTCATCAATCTGAAGCTGATGAAATAGAAGATGTTACTGACAAAATGCTGGATAAACTCATTCAAGTGAAAGAATTTCTTGCGGTACTTTTTTGTAAGCACTGTTCTTTATACTACCTCTATTAACGACTCTGGTACCAGCTTACTTTAAATAACATAACAAAACTTATTTCGAATTTTTCTGGTAGAACAAGATGTAGAGGGAATATGGTTAGGTTGTTTCCTTTCATGCCTCCCCTAAGTTTGGAAGATGTTTTCAATTTGCCCTGCTACTACTTAGATTTTTAAAAAGGATTCCTCCATTTTCGTTTTTTTTCGAATTTAAATCCGCATCAAAATTCTTAATATATGTTTTGTTGGCAGAGAGGTTTCTAAAACTAGATATCTAAAATTGACAATGTAGAAGATAGATGGAATAATCATAGGAAAATAGTATGTGACGTAGCAGATGGTGTCTTAGGGAGGAGAGTTAAAAACAGAGCTAGGAATATTAGTGAAAACACTTTAGGTTTTGTAGAAAAGAGGAGGGGTGTGTACAATAACAATTTGAGTGATAGATCATACGAGAATAAGAGAAATAAAAGGAAAATGGAGAAAGTATTAAAATATTAATTAAGGAGGCGGGAAGTTGAGGCCATGGATGCAATTGCCGAAGATCGCGAATATTATGTTGGCATGTCAAACAATTGAGAGGGATTAGTCAATCTGGATTTGTCCCAGTTAAAAGTAGGAACGGGGTCTCACATAGTAATAAAAAAATACTTAAAAAGAGATGGACAGAATATTTTGAGAATGTTCTAAACCGGGATAAAGCTACAAGAAATGAATTTAACAGCTGTTGCGTGTCATTTGACATGGAACACCCTTTCCGATTCGGCTCGAGAATGCCACTCGTTTGGCACCTTCAAAAGATTAGTAAAAAAATATTTGCTTTCATGTGATTAATTTCCTTTACTTTTGCCTGCTGCCAATAGTTTTTTCATTTAATTGTTTTTTTTTCACTGTAGTTTGATAAAGCTTACTTAGTGAAATCTCCTTGTTTTTTTTTTTTTTTTGTTTTTTTTTTTTTTTTTTTTTTTTTTTTTTTTTTTTTTTTTTTTTTTCTTATGAAGCAAATGCTTTACATGTTAAAAGTTCAAATGCTTATGTTTATATGTTTAAATATTAATGTTATGTTTATATTGTTTAAATCTTAAGCGTTTAAATGTTTAATGTTTATTTGATCTTTTCATAATCCCCCTCCTACAGGCCATGGAGCCTTTGTGGGGATTTGTAGATTGTTATTTAATTATTTTACTGATATATGGAAAATAAATCTGTCTATCTATCTATCTATCAGCAATTTATGCAAGCAAATTATAAGAATTTCCATGGGTGGTAGCGCCAGTCCATTTATAATGGACTTATTTTAAGCCAACTAGAATATGAACATATGATTAATAAAAGTAACCCTAGTAATGTAAAATATGCTCTTTCAAATAATAAAAGATATTTGGATGATCGATTGGTAATAAGTTGCGCGGGATTTATTGAGATTTCAAAAAAAATTTTACCCAACAGAGTTAATTCTAGAACCGATTCAAGGGACAGGTCAATATAATTACTTTTTAAATTTATATATTAATATTTTGGATAATAATAGATTAGTTTTTTAAGATATATAATAAGAAAGATGATTTTATTTTGAAGTAATTGATTTCCCGATCCTTGAAATTAATTACATTCTAATATCACATACTCAGCTTTTTATTCCCAGTTTTTTAGATATAGGAAAATTTGCAGTAATTATACGGATTTTAAAAATAGATGTCGAATGCTTGTCTATAAATTGATCTTAAAAGGGTTTTCAGCCGATAAAATAACTTGGCAATTTAAAAGATTTCGTTTTCAATGTAATAAACTTTCAGGCAAATATACAAGAAACTATTAAGAAATGTTAAAGGATGTTTTAATGTAATTGTTTTTCTTTTTTTTTTCTCTGGGGGTTGTTTTATGTATAGAGTTTCCATTCCAGCTTGAAGGGCTTTTAGTTTATAATTGGTTCCAGAAACCAATAAAGCGATTTACTATACAATCCATCTCCAACTCGTTACATTTGGGACTGTTCTAAATTTGTTTTTCGGCTCATTTACTGGCTGGATTCGAACACGGATAGATATAACCTAATTTGTGTGTATTTTTTTTATAATTCTATTAATATGTATGTATTTCACATGCAGCACCTACCACATGAATCAAACAGTTCGTGGTAACGAACTGTAAGTAAGGAGCGACCCGGCTCAATGGTAACCGAAACTGTAGAAAACGGAATTTTGATACCAATAGATACATCAAAAGAATCAAATTTTAAGGCTGATTTCAAATATATAAGTTTCATCAAGTTTAATCCTACCTATTAAAAGTTAGGCGCCTGAGAAAATTTGGCTGATTTTCGAAAAAAGGGGCAAAACCCCCCTAAAAGTTATGAAACCTTAATGAAAATCACACCATCATATTCAGCGTATCAGATAACCCTACGGCAGAAGTTTCAAGCTCTTATCTACAAAAATGTGCAATTTTGCATTTTTTGCCAGAAGAATTTTGCATTTTTTGCCAGAACACGCATCACGGATGCGTGTTTATTTGTTTGTTTGTTTGTTTTTGTTTTTGTTTTTTTTTTCCAGGGATGATCGTATCGACCCAGTGGTCCTAGAATATCGTGGGAGGGCTCATTCGAACGGAAATTAAAATTTCAAGTGCCCTTTTTAAGTGACCAAAAAAAATGAAGGGCAACTAGGCCCCCTCCAACGCTCATTTTTTTCCTAAAGTCACCCGATCAAAATTTTGAGATAGCCATTTTGTTCAACATGGTCGAAAATATGATAGCTATATCTTTTAGGATGACTTATTCCCCCGAAGTCCGCGGGGGGAGGGCTGAAAGTTATGAACTTTACCCATTGTTAACATATAGTATTGTTTATTGGGAAGTATACAGATGTTTTCAGGGGTATTTTTTCTGGTAGTGGGGGGGGGAGTGGGTTAGGGTTTATGTCGGAGGATCTTTCCATGAAGAAAGTTTTCATGGGGGAAGGGACATTGCTGTGAAGGGGGCGCCGGATTTCCCAGCATTATTTTAAAAAAGATCGGAAATTATATATACAAAACAACAAGTTTTTCAACTGAAAGTAAGGAGAAACATCAAAACTTAAAACGACAGAAAACATTACGTATATGATTAGGTTCAACCCCTAGTCAATACCTCGCTCTTTAATCCAAAGATTATTTAGTACTTTCATAAGAGCTATTTATTCTAATTAACGGCATTTGTGATTAAGGGGTCATTTTTAAAGAATTGGAACAAAATTCAAAATCCGAACTTTAGCTTAAAGAGCAAGGTATTGACTAGGGGGTGAACCCTCTAATATACGTATTAAAAATATATGAATATAGAAGTTCGTTACGTTAGTTAATTCGTAAGTTACGTATATTTATTACTAATAAAAACGTTCGTAAATAAAATTAAACAGGTTTCGAGAAAGCCATTTAACCAAATAAAAGTGAAATTAATATTCAAATTTTGTTTAATTATTCATGGACGGTGAGCCAAAATCAAAACCTGCATTAATTCAAAAACGTTCAAAAATTAAATAAAAAAACAAGTTCTTTTTAACTGAAAGTAAGGAACGACGTTGAAACTTAAAACGAACTGAAATTATTCCGTATATGAAAGGGGCTGTCCCCTCCTCAACGCCTCGCTCTTTACGCTAAAGTTTTACTTTCTCACAACTTTATTTTTTTTTAAACAATCAAATTCAAAATTCAGCATCAAAATTCAGTTAAACGGGTGGTATTCGTAATATACAGGCAACGGTATGGCTCTTAGGTAGCTGCTGCAAATAGAGGTAGTAGATAATTTTGAAGACCTCACTGCCTTTTCGTGACGATAAATAAAAAGTTCAAATAGGGATAAATCCTTTTAATAGACAGTGATAAACTTCACAAAAAATACTATATATTTTGGTGACATATGCAGTGACCGTCATCAGTAGTAATACTACTGATGACGAGAATATTACTACTGGTGACGGTCACTGCATAAATGTCACCAAAATATCTAATATTTTTTGTGAAATTTATCACTGTATATTAAAAGGATTTATCCTTATTGGAACTTATCGTTTATAAGTTTATTTACAAACTTATTTATAAATAAATATTTTATTTATCGAAATAGAGGTAGGTGTGGTCTTAGCATAAAGTTTTCCCGGGAAGATTAAATAACGCAAAATTTGAATATTTAGGATAAAATATTAAAGACATACCAAAGATTAAGACGAATAAAGTAACATTCCTAAACCTTAAAATAACATGAATTTTCTAAGCTTGATAGAGCTTGCGACCCCCTCAACCAATCCCCCACTAAGGAGTGAGAGGTAAAAGAGTGTTAGTTCTTTTTATTTTTAGGAGCTTTATTTAAGTTCATCTGTTTGGAGGGTCAAATATTTACAACATCAAAATTCGTTTAAAAGGGTATATTCTTAATATACAGGCAATGGTATGGGTCTTAGGTAGCGGCTACGAGTATAGGTAGGTGTGGTCTCGG
>CM051274.1:18374180-18496680 GCA_027921565.1 Artemia sinica
TTAAAGATCTGAAAATTATGTCTTTGAGAAAGACACTCCCCCTACAGCCCTCAGGGAAAGGGTCGTAAATTATACCCGGGGGGCATATGCAGTTTTTATAGAAAGCGTTGTCGCAGAAACTTCAAAAAGGACTTATTTGATTGGAAATTGAAAGGGCTAGTGCCCTTTTTAATAGTCGAAAGTGATTGGAGGGGAACTAACCCCCCTCTCACGCCCACCATTTCCCCAAACACATCCAATCAAAATTTTGGGATAGCCATTTGGTTCAAAGTAGTTTAAACTTTTGGAAATTAGGTCTTTGAGGATGAGCCCCCCCTCCCTCACCCCTCAGGCCAAGGGTTGTAAGTTATGCCCTTGGGGCATATACGGTTTTTATAGATAGCATTGTCGTAGAAACTTCAAAAAGGGTTCATTCAATTGGAAATTGAAATGGCTAGTGCCCTTTTTAATAGTCGAAAGTAATTGGAGGGCAACTAACCCCCCTCTCACGCCCACCATTTCCCCAAACACATCCAATCAAAATTTCGACATATCCATTTTGTTCAACGTATTCTAAAGTTCTGAAAATCCCACCCTGCCCAGCCCTAGAAACGCAACTAGTTATTCATTTTTCTAAACCATTTTTAACTATTATTTTGTCTAACACTTCCATTGAAGTCACTTGGGCAGAGTGGATTTTGCAGGTCAAAGTGCAACAAACCTAACTTAACCAAGAAAACATGACGCATCCCGAGAGGATAAACAATGAAAACTATATTATTTAGGAATATATATGGGACCATCAGGAGGTTGGATGCATTATAAAAAAACATGACAACGATATTGGAAACGAGTATAAAATAAAGAATCTAATGGTACTGCTTTCATTCTATTAAGGTGTTCTCCTATGGAGCCCCATATCTAGAATGCTACTTCGCTTTTTTACTTTTACTCTCTATAATTTAAAGTTAAAACGAATTTAAGATATAACAACTGTCAAAACTTTAGATTAAAACGAGGAAAATTTAGGCAAGCAAATTGTTGTTATACTAATAAATCCAATTATTTTAGCTTCCCAGAAACTCTTATCAACCTGGAAAACATAAAAAAAAACATATAAAACAGGTAAACCATATAGGATATAAAACAAAAATGTGAAAAAATATACTATACAAGATATAACAGAAAAAAAGGTTAAGGATACGGCATTGGACTTTACAGTCCCTACCGGTGATGCTGATGTCCGTTTCTTGGCCCTTCAGCCAGGAAGTGCAATGGGGGGGGCCAACCATCTTGTGCTTTCACACACCCTTCCTGTTTACCTTCCCCAGATTTCTCCAGGTACCCATTTAAAGCTGGGTCGACTCTGGCTGAGCTTACAGAGTCACGCCACTGATTCTCGTCCCAAACCAAGTAATTGGGTACAGTAGGATTCGAACCCTCGTCCTCTCGGACAAAGGATCCTAAATCCAGCGCACCAATCCAATCAATAGAACACAAAAAAAATGACATTTGAATAACTTATTTTTGTTTAATTTTATCTTTAAAATTTTGATTAACTTATTTTTCATTTTTTTTTTTTTAATATGACATGTTTATACAAAAGCAATATAGATCCAGACAAAACTGCTGTATAATATTGTGCAGGTCCAAAAGATATCGTCTGATATTAGACTCTATCAAAATGAAATGACTTTAAAATTAAAATCTATCTCTTTATAATCTAGAGAGTTTTAATCAATGGTAATGATCAATTTGCTCTTTTTTGGTCCAAGAGGTTTAAAGCTTTTAGTGTTAATATTTCCTTCCTTTCTTCCTTCCCGTCTATCGTTACAAGCAATTAACACAATTCTACTGGTGATGAATATAATTTTACGGTTCAGAAACTTGTCTTTATAACCAGGAGTTCTTTCTATTCTTTCATTTTATGGTAGCCATTCTGCGGATGTAATAAAATTGACATTCGGAGTATCTCTAAAGTTGTTACTATCTCAAAAGGCTGAAAGGGAACATTTAGGTTAGACAGAATGTGCTATAAAATAACATATTCGATTGGCTACATAAAAGCAATATGCAAGTTTGAAATAACTTTTGAGGTTCCATATCAAATTTCAATAGCCATAAGACATTTTCACGTTCAGAAAAATGAAAATTTGAGATTCAATAATGAAATTGAAAATTCAGTAAAATGGAATGTAAATTTGTAAGCTCCTTAGCAAAACTTTTTTTTTAAGTTCTGAAACTTGTTATTGCATGAGTTGTTTTTCATGGTACTTCTATTGTTGATTCTGATTAGCTAGAAAATCTTTAGAAACTTTGCCTTTAGAGCCTGAATATTGTAGATGCTATCATCCATCAACTTCAGTCGGTTCCACCTTTGCAGAGGATAGTTTTGTTGCATGAGTACGCTACAATAGTTATCCGACAATACCTCTTTTATAGGTTAATCCGGTATGTAGTTCTACATAATATTTGTTTACCAATACGGCGGTCCCTCAAAGGACTGCCGTAAGAGTATCCCTCAAGGGGATCCAGTAAAGAGGTGGTAGAACTGGACCAAAAGCCGCTATGGATAAGCTGTTATCTTCGGAGGAAATAGTTGATGCAATGCCAATGGCTTTCTCCTATAAGTGCGTCCACTGATCTTCATGGGAGCTTTTTCTGTTTGTACTATTTCTTTAAGTAAACATTTTAGGAAAAGTATGGAGCTTACCACCATTGTTTTAGGGACAAACTTATCTATAACCATCTTCCTGAACTTTTAAATGATGGGTTGAACTTTCGAAGTTGGTCCTATGGGAAGCTGTCAGAGCAAAAGCTTTAAACAAGGTGGAACATGAGCTACCTGTGCATGCTCAATGTATTAAAGCCTTGCCTGATTACTATATAAGACCCAGTTTTTACTTGAGATAAGTACCAAGGAAGACCACACTTACTTTCCGTCAGACAAAAAATAAACAAGTGTAATGAGGAATTTTCTGGAGACAATGATTAAAAAACAAAGCCTAAATTAACTCAAGCTGATTTACATGAATCAAAATACAAGCCACATTCACAATGGTTGCTATATCGATGTTGTACCGTGGCGTATTTGTCTCGTAGCTTTCCACTAATTACCAATATCAGATGGGAAGCTAAACTGTCTTCGCTAGCAAGCTCACATATGAATCTATTTCTTTAACAGAATATTTCAAGCTTCAAAAAAAAATGTCAAAAATTCAAGAGTCAAGTTCGATTTGCCATAAAACGTGTTATTTTTACCGGAAAACGCGTTTATCTTTTGTAGTTTCATACGACTGCTACACCTTCTTACTGTACTTTGAACCACAAAATATGTTTGCTTCCCATTTCTTTCTAAGATATTTTTTTGCTTTTCTGTAAATTCATTTAATCTGGAAAACTATTGTTGGTAAGATTAATGTTGGTAATACACGTGTCATCTCGCTTCAACAGCTTAAAAATAATTTGAAATTTTGAGCCTCCAAAAAATTGAAAAGCTCAAACACATAGGTGGTGACACCTCAATTGTATAGCAGTATTACAATATTTTACCTTGACGAAAAACTTTTGTAATTAGTCTATGCTTGACAAGATATTCTCATCTTTATGGGATAAATATAAATGTTCCACGTGAAATAATGGAATCAATTTCTAACTTTTACTAAAATATTGATTTTTGCTTAAGCTCCGTGTGTCAGTAGTTTTCAAGCCCAGATTACATACATTAGCACTTTCAGATAAACAGTAACAGTTAAATATTCCTGTTAAAGAATGAGACTTTTGTCTTTCGCTTTCTAGTGAAGACAAAATGAATTAAAATGGTTAAGTAATATATGATACAATACACTGATTTATTAGCTAAATTAAATAAAAAGACATTCCGTATATGAAAGGGGCTGTTCACTCCTCAACGCCTCGATCTTTACGCTAAAGTTTGACTCTGTCTCACAACTTTATTTTTTAAAACAATAAAAACTTTAGCGTAAAGAGCGAGGCGTTGAGGAGGGGACAGCCCTTTTCATATATGGAATAATTTCTGTTCGTTTTAAGTTTTAATGTCGCTCCTTACTTTCAGTTAAAAAAAACTTGTCTTTTATTTAATTTCTGAACGTTTTTGAATTAATGCAGCTTTTATTATTCCATATATGAAAGGAGCTGTCCCCTCCTCAAGGCCTCGCTCTTTATGCTAAGGTTTTTTATTGTTTTAAAAAATAAAGTTGTGAGACAGAGTCAAAATTTAACGTAAAGAGCGAGGCGTTGAGGAGAGGACAGCCCCTTTCATATATGTAATAATTTCTGTTCATTTAAGTTTTAAAGTCGCTCCTTACTTTCAGTTAAAAAAAACCTGTTTTTTATTTAATTTCTGAATTTTTTTGAATTAATGCAGCTTTGATTTTGGCTCACCGCACATGAATAATTAAAACGAAATTTGCATATTAATTTTACTTTTTTTGGCTAAATGGCTTTCTCGAAATTTTCTTCTGACGTAACTTACGAATTAATTTACATAACACACTTCTATATTCGTGTGTTTTTATTACGTAGATAAGGAAGTCTCCCCCTAGTCAATTCCTCGCCCTTTACGCTAAAATCAAATTTTGTTTGAGTCAAAAACCCCTGAATTACAAAGGCCGGTTAATTAGATAGCTCCTTTGAAAGTACTAAAAAAACTTAAGCGTAAAGAGCGAGGTATTGACTTGGGGATGACCCCCCCCCCCATATACGTAATAATTTCTGTTCGTTTTAAGTTTTAATGTTGCTCCTTACTTTCAGTTCAAAAAAACTTGTTTTTGTTATTTAATTTCTGATTGTTTTTTAAATAATGCTGGGAAATTCGGCACCCCCTTCATCGAAATGTTCCTTCCCCCAAGGAAACATCCTCCATGAAAAGATCCTCCCCCGTAAAACCCTCCTCCGACCCCCCCCCCCCCAACCAGAAAAAAATCCCTCCTGAAAACGTCTGTATGCTTCCCATCAACCAATACTATAGGTAAACAATGGGCAAAATTCATAACTTGTAGCTCTTCCCCCGGGAACTCTGGGGGATTAAGTCATCCTCTAAGATATATTTATTAGATTTTCGACTACACTGAACAAAATGGCTATCTAAAAATTTTGATTGGGTGACTTCGGGAAAAAATGAGCGTGGGAGGGGGTCAAGTTGCCCTTCAATTTTTTTGGTCACTTAAAAAGGGCACTAGAACTTTTAATTTCCGTTTGAATGGGCCCTCTCACGATATTCTAGGACTACTGCATCGATATGATCACCCTGGGAAAAAAAATAGAAAAAAAAAAAATAAACACGCATCATTGATCTTTCTTCTGATAGGGTTCTCTTTCTATAGTAGGGTTCTCTGATACGCTAAATCTGATATTGTGAGTTTCATTAAAGTTCTGTGAGTTTTAGGGGTTGTTCCCCCCTTTTTTCGAAAATAAGGCAAATTTTCTCAGGCGCGTAATTTGAGTAAGACTAAACTTGATGAAACTTATATATTTGAAACCAGCATAAAAATCTGATTCTTTTGATATATGTATTGGTATCAAAATTTCGTTTTTTTAGAGTTTCTGTTACTATTGACTTGGGTCGCTCCTTACAGTTCATTACCACGAACTGTTTGAAATAGTGCAGGATGATACTAGAGGAAAGTATAAGTTGTTGACTGGCATGCAATTAGAGGGCTTTGTACCTCTTCCCACAGTATCTTTGGTGATTTAGTTCCAATATCCCCTATATTCACTAGTTTTAGGTTTTTTAGAATTTGTGTTTCCTCTGCCGAAAAAAAATTATCACCCGAAATACATTCATACTTTATACTGATTCGATATCAAGTGAAAAAATGAATTTAGAGCTGGGATAATTCCAAGATACAAAATTTTTATTTGAAATTGACAATTAGTCTTTTCTTGAAATTGGTGGAGTTCGTCCGAACCCCCTCCCCTCCCTCCTAAAAGACTATTTTATAAAATATTCTGATGAAAAATTGTACCCACTCGGTCATACTTCTTTGACTTTGATTATTAGACCCCATTATTTTCTTATTTATTTTCTTTTTTAACTTTAATATTACGGTTAGAAGCAATTAATCAAACTTGGTCTCGACAGGAGTCAGGCATACTCTTGCCCTGTTAAGTAAAAGTTTTCACGCTGCCGAATATTTAGTGCTCTGTGTCAGAATGGGCTAAGTCACTATTCCGACTGTTAAGCCAATTTAAACAATAATTGTACCATAATATTGTCATACTTCTTTGACTATTGTCATACTTCTTTATTATTGAATATTGTCATACTTCATACTGTCATACTGTCATACTTGAATATTGTCATACTTCTTGATTATTAGACCACATGGTTTTTCTGTTTTCCTTCCTTTTTAAACTTTAATATTATGGTTAAAAGCAATTAATCCAACTAGGTTTTGACAAAGTCAGGCATCGGTTTCCTCTTGCCCTGTTAAGTAAAAGTTTTCACGCGGCCAAATATTTAGTTCTCTGTGTCAGAATGGGCCACTGTATATAAATTTATAGAGTATAATCAAACTCAACAATTTTTGGCTACTACATTATTGGAACGTACTAACAGCTCCTCCCATATAATCTGCCATCAGCGGCCCAGTTTATACTACCCTGGAATACGTATTTTGGCAGAAATTTTCTCAAAATGCCTTTGAAACCAACTCGAGACTTTGAAAGCAATTTGAAATTTCTAAAAACATCTAATAATAACATTACACTACTAATACCGATTTTTATATATGTATTGGAATAAATTAATTTAAAATTAGATTGTTTAAAAGTTAGTTTTACAAAGGTGAAACCAAGTTTCGCGTTCAAGAAAAATCTGACTTGTCTACACGTGAAAAAATCTAATGTCGCTAATATTTATGCTTGTTTAAATGTTCTCCAGAGCACTTGCATCTCGATCCGGGTTTGTCTAATGGTTGAGATAGGGAATGATTGTTCTGTCTAAATTTATATATAGTGGAATGTGCTAAATGCTTATTCCGACTGTTAAACCAATTTAAACTCAAATCTTCTCGCTGTAAATAAAATTAATATTTTCTTTCTATTTTTGAACTTAGGAAGTTTCAGTCAGTGCTCATCAGGAGGTAAGATCTTTTCCTTCAAATAAAGCACTGTGTATTCCTTTTTAGTAAAGAAAAAAAAATAAGGAAACAGGAATTTCCTTCCAGATTTCCTGTGTTTCCAGCCCTCACAAACTGACAATTTCAGTTTATTTTTATGCTGCGGAAACGAGATGACAAGCGTAAAGCTCTTACTCATATTTATTTACTAGATTAAATGAAATTCTAGTAAGGCAAAAGCTTTTCATAGAATTGAAAAAGAAGTAAAGATATTTTATGGTTCAAAATGCAATAGAAAGAGAGGAAAGTTGTGAAAAGCTATAAAAGATATTGCTTCTTATAGGATTTCAAACTAAAATTTTGTATAGGATTTTGGAGATTTTTTGTATCATGAAATATTACTCGTTTTGATAATACAAAATGCAAAAACTGTAATGAACTGCGAAAAGGCCCTTTTAATTTTGCAAAAAGAAATACGTGTTATTCATCCCATTAATTCAAACTATTAATTTAATTAATGTTTTAAATTACATAATTTTGATCAATAATATAAATACTAACTAATTAAAATTGATATTATGAAAAAAGTACAATATTAATTAATATTATTTCTCAAGAAATTAATTTGATAATTTGATCATATATAAATTGTATGAAACCTTAAATGACGAATGTTGTCCTTCTTTTTCTCCCAAAACATAAAAGAAAGAAATGGCAAAAAACGTAAGCAAGAAAAGACAACCCGAACAAAACTATCTGAACCAGAAAATCTCTTGAAGATTGAACTTTGGTTGTAACATAGATTTTGTGTAGCTAGATACATTATGTTTCAGTTCCACATAAAAAGTAACATATTTTGACGTAAAGGATCGAGAATACTTTCATAATATCGAAAATTTTGCAACACAATCCAAGTTTTAATTGACATAAGTAGTAAATTAAGTTAACCATGTTGACTAAGAGGTGCAAAATTTCCTTTGACCATATCATAGGCATAAGCAGGACTGGATTTACTAATAGGCCCACTAGGCCCGGGCCTAGGGGTGCAAATGTCAGAGGGTACAATAAGTTATCACTGAGTGATTTTTTCTTAACAAAAACTGGACTGATGTTTAGTTATTTTCAAACTGCTAGGTGCACTCCACCGCCGCACTGCTTATTCACAGAAAAGTGACTTGAACCACAGAAGCAGGAATTCCGTGGCCAGTTATAATCTATCAGATGTCTCTCAACAATGGCAGCTGAGACTTCAGTATCACCTCTCTCTTTCATTACTTTTGGCTCATTAGTGGCAATCTGTATAGTGCTTCCGCTATCCCCGAATTTACGGAGATTTACCCGAAAATATTGCAAAAACGGAGCGGCAAAAACCCTTGGGCCTAGAAGTGTCAAAGCTTAATATCTGGCCTTGGGCATAAAACAAAGGTCTTAGTCAATTTCAGGGATGTCAGTGAGAAAATATCAAACAGTTTGGGGTAACGAACTGTAAGTAAGGAGCGACCCGGCTCAATACTAACCTTAACTCTAAAAAACTGAATTTTGATACCAATAGATATACCAAAAGAAATGAATTTTTATGCTGATTCCGAATATATAAGTTTCACTAAGTTTAGTCTTACCCATCAAAGGTTACGAGCCAGAGAAAATTTACCTGATTTTCTAAAAAAGGGGAAAACACCCCCTAAAAGCCAAAGAATATCAATGAAAATCACACCATCAAATTCAGCGTATCAGAAAACCTTACTGTAGAGGTTCGAAGCTCCTATCTGCAAAAATGTGGGATTTTTTTTTTGCCATAAGAAAGATCAGGGATGCGTGTTTATTTGTTGTTTTTTTTTCAGGGTTGATCGTATCGACCCATTGGTCCTAGAATCTTGGAACAAGGCTCATTCGAATAGAAATTAGAAGCTCTAGTGAAGTCCTGGTGATAAGAAATGGAGGGAAACTAGGCCCCCTCCCACGGCCCTTTTTATCTCCAAATCGTCCCGATCAAAATTTTGAGATAGCCATTTGTTCAACATAGTTGAAAGGCTTAATAAATATACCATTGGATATTTCATGACCCCCCCCCCCACAACCCCCGGGGAAAGGTTTTTAAGTTACAAAATTTGCCCATTGTTTACGTGTAGTATTTGCTATTGGGAAGTATGTATACATTTTTCGGGTGAGGGAGGGGGAATTTTCTACAGGTGGGATTTTCCACAGGGACAATTTGTTGTGGGGAGGGAAGTTTTCTGGGGGTGAATTTTTCAGGGGAAATGTTATACTGGTGAAATTTGCCAGAATTCCAATACGTGATTCTTCATTTGTCTTGCTTTCTCTTTATCGATTCAGTTTTACGCGTGGAGATCTTAAGGGTAAGTACCCGGAGTAATTTTTCACCAGGACTGAATTATCTAGAGCAATGGTTCTCAAACTTATTTAGACACTGTATCCCTTTTTACCCACAAAACATTTTAGGTACCCCTCTCAGTTACCGATATGCCTACTAAGTAAACTATAGCTAAAATATAAATACAATTACCAGTCCTAGAATTAAAGTGTTGTTTTATTTTTTTTTGTTTTCTGGCCGTGTACCCCCTAAAATTTTTGCGTACCCCCAAGGGGTACGCATACTGCAATTTTAGAACCACTGGTCTAGAGAGTAAATCGTTCAGGAGGAGGGATTTTTTCGTAGAGATGTAGCCAGGTTTCCTAGCATTATTTAAAAACCAATCAGAAATTAAATAAAAAAACAAGTATTTCAACTAAAAGTCAGGAGCAACATTAAAACTTGAAACGAACAGAAATTATTACGTATATGAGGGGGATTGCTCCTCCTTAACACCTCACTCTTTACGCAAAGTTTGAATTCCGTCCCAATTCTTTAAAAACGACTCCTGAAACACCACGTTCTTTTAATTAGAACAATAAGAAGGTTTTTTCTAAAGTACTAAGAAATATTAGCGTAAAGAGCGAGGTGTTTAAGGAGGAAAAAAACCCCTCATTTACGTAATAATTTCAGTTCATTTTAAGTTTTAAAGCTACTCCTTACTTTCAGTTGAAAAAACTTGTTTTTTTTGTTTAATCTTGGTTGGGTTAGCATGTTTTAAGCACTCTGCTGGTTTTATTAGTTCTGAACAGCTTTGACAGTTCTAAACATAAACCTGTGTTCTGAAAATTTCTCTTAAAAAATTAATGTTATAGTGGCATATTTATATACTTTTATGTACAACTGTATATTTAGGTTGGACCTAGTATCCAAAATTTAATTACATTAAAATTTGAAGAGCATTCAGACAAAATTTCCAATACTTTACAAGAAAAAATGCCCTTTTAAGATCCAAAACTTTTAAGCTATCCATATTTTTGAGCTTTTTTGCGTATAATATATTAATGTATCTATTACAAAATTTATAAAATAACAAAGAACATACTTTTTTATATTATATCTTTAGGTCTTTTGTTCACTGTAGTTTTATTGAAGAGTTATTGAGTGAGTTAGATTCTTATTGTTTTTTTTTTGTTTTTTTTTTAAACCTGATGTGATCATAAATTATACAATTTTATAATAGTTATATGACACTTATGTAATTCGCTTAGGTTGAATTATAATCATTGTCGAGAAAATTCATCATTAACTTCTTATTTTGTAAGATTGATAATAGCACTAAAACTCGCAGCAGCAAAATACCACCCGAGACCAACGTACCTTTCACCTGGTCAACAAAATTTTCTTTTTTTGTTTATCTTTTTTGTCTTTGCATAAAAATATGTTGAACCATATTTTATTTTAGTATTAGTCTGAGTAGCTCCTACAATATTATTCTGTCAAACTTTTTTTTCTTATTTTTAACATTAGCAACTTAAAACGGACAAAGGTAAGTGTCGGTTGCAAATCTTTCTAAAGGGGAGCTAGTGTTTTTGGTTTCTGAAAAGCTTAGATGCCACAATCAAATACTTTAATCTATGAATTAATATTTCACAGGTGATCTACACAATGAGCAAGAGGTATTGCATGCTCTTTTGGAAGAAAAAAAGGCACACGAAAATGGTACGAAAGTTTTTACCGAGAGTACAACGGTAAAAACGAATGTCCCCCGTGAATTCCTAACCTTAGCTTTGGTTTGATGTTTCCCTGCTCCTCATTTAGAAAATTATTTTTACAAACATGGAGTATTTGCATAGAAGTTGTTTCCTTCTACCTCTGTAATACCCTTTTTTGATAAGACAATAGCAAAAAAATACGGATAGTACACCGAGTGGCAAAAAAGACTAGTACCTTCACAATTGTCTAAGGTGATTTACAAGAAAATTGAACCAGACAAAATAACCGCCAAGTAACTTAAGGCAACTTTCGCCAGACATTAAAGGCAACTTCCGTCACAACTTAAGGCCATTTTCGTCAGTTTGTTTAACCTGGGGTAGTGAAACCCCCGGTAAGTACAAAAAAATTTAACTAGCAGAAAGTGCACCAGCTTTCCTTTTTTTGTGAATGCTTACTCCATGTTCGCAGCCTAAATGGAGTTTTCTGTACAAATAGATTGAAAGCCGTAGCACTTGTATTTTCAACAGCTTTCAATATTTTGGCAAACTAAGGCAGTAAAATCTTAACTTTAAACCACAGAAAGCTTACTTATAGAAAATATTGTGACTCAATAACTCTTCAGTCTTTTTACTGGCCTTCTATTTCGTACTAAAGAAACAATAGATTTCACGCCATTTTTAATGGTTCAAAATTTGACATTTTGTACACTTTCTGACCTACGCTTAAGGAATTATGTGAGTGGCTTGCAAAATATGTCACAAAAATTAACTAGTAAGCTGGAGGATATTTCTTAATACGAAAGTATAGGATAGTAATCTTTCTTTTTATCATTGTTTATACCCTGTCAATTTTTCCTTGAATTGCCCTAAGATTCAAAAGTCTTAACCAAAAGTCCGAAAAACCCGAAAACGCACCAAACCCAAAAGCCTTAATCGGTTACCTTAGTACCTTGACTGTTCAAGTTTGATAAAGGAAAAAAAATACAACTATGTAGTGCATATCCGTTCAAAAAATTTATATTTCTGACTTATACTTTGAAATTATGCTTGAAAGAATGGAATTTTATACCAGAGGTAGTCAACCCGAGATCTGTTGACCCAACTTGAAGATTTTTCTGACCTGAGAGGTTTGTTACACTTTCACAAAATCTAATGGTCATAATAGTGAAACCAATGTATTAAAAAAATTTAGATTAATCTCATCCATATATTCAAGAAGCAACTGCTGAAATTATGAGAAAATCGATTTTGATTTTAAGCAATATTGTTAAACACAAGAACCAAAAACAGATTCTATAACAAAATATACATTTTCTAACTTGAATAGTCTGGCAAAAAATATTTTTTAGGTTTTTGGTTTAGCTTACACCTGCGAATGACTTTCTTTGAAAATGAATTGATGACCTAACACAAAGCAAACTCAAGCATGGCAGATGCTAGGCTGTACCACACACTAAAAGTGAGATTGATTTGCAGAAACTAAATCAAAGAGTGGAGTAAAACAAACACTCTAATAGCAAAATAAATATTTTTGATGATTTAATTTATAATAGTTCACTAATATTAATTTTTTTTAGTGTTATGTGTTTCTATGCAATGTGTTTCTAGTCTTATTATTATAATATATACTCAAATGTAAGAACAGAAGTAAAGAAAATAATATTGACAAATTATATTCCTATTTTTGTTTCAAAATAATGTTTATAGCGAATAGAAATCTAATATGGAATGAGTAATTTTTTATGGCCCACAGAGTTGTGATGTATTTCCAAAATTGCCAGTAAATCCAGCTTGATTGGTTACTGCTCCTGACGCTCGTGCTCCTGATGGACAGATGTTATGATGCCTTCGCGTCACTGTTGTTGAACACTTCAAATTTTAAGAGGAAGAGACTTGAGATTAACCGTATTTTACTAGATTGCTAAGAATCTTTTTTTGATTTTTTCTTGTGCCGTTTTCTGAAAAAAACTGGCTTTACTCAGTTATACTTCCTTATTCTTGTGAACAAATATTTTTTTCTTTTTTTAGCTTAATGTTTTTCTCAAGATGGACAATAGGACCATAATACTATAAATGGGGAAAAAATAGACCCAGACAATGAACATGCAAGAAAAAAAAAATCGAAGCTTGCTTTATTTTTGTTTCTTAAATCTGAAAAAATAGCTAAATTAGAACATATTTTTCTATCATTTTTTTTTAAAGTTACTCACAAATTGAATTAGATTCTTTCAAGACCATTCAAACTGAGTCGATATTCAGTATTTTATTATCCAGAATCTTGTTTTATCTTCAATTACGTTTTATGAAATTAGGGTTGAGACCGTAATGAAGGCTGTTGCGTAAAAATGGATTTAAAATCGAATGAAGCAGCAGATGTAGGGTGTGAAGCAGGGTTTCCAACTGTCGATGTCTAAAAAGAGTACAAATCAAGACAAAAAAAGAGTTATTATTGCTCAAAAAGAGTGCAGGTCAAAAAATTTGCATCCCCTGTTCTGCATCCCCTCTGAGGTAAATAAGCTTGAATTTCAAACAAAAGTATGCAAGTTGGCAACCCTGTTCCTTGGGAAGTTGCAAACTACTGACGCTCCTAGTGAATGAAAACTTACACCAAAAAAGAGTGATTTTCACTCTTCCGAATCCCCTTTGAGGTAAAAAAAAGAGTGCGTTTCACACGAAAAGTGTACAAGTTGGCAACCCTGGTCTGAAATGCCCAGACATGGTTAAAAGAATGGAATTTTATACCCAGAGGTAGTCAACCCGAGATCTGTTGACCCAACTTGAAGATTTTTCTGACCTGAGAGATTTGTTACACTTTCACAAAATCTAATGGTCATAATAGTGAAACCAATGTATTAAAAAAATTTAGATTAATCTCATCCATATATTCAAGAAGCAACTGCTGAAATTATGAGAAAATCGATTTTGATTTTAAGCAATATTGTTAAACACAAGAACCAAAAACAGATTCTATAACAAAATATACATTTTCTAACTTGAATAGTCTGGCAAAAAATATTTTTTAGGTTTTTGGTTTAGCTTACACCTGCGAATGACTTTCTTTGAAAATGAATTGATGACCTAACACAAAGCAAAATCAAGCATGGCAGATGCTAGGCTGTACCACACACTAAAAGTGAGATTGATTTGCAGTAACTAAATCAAAGAGTGGAGTAAAACAAACACTCTAATAGCAAAATAAACATTTTTGATGATTTAATTTATAATAATTCACTAATATTAATTTGTTTTTAGTGTTATGTGTTTCTATGCAATGTGTTTCTAGTCTTATTATTATAATATATACTCAAATGTAAGAGCAGAAGTAAATAAAATAATATTGACAAATTATATTCCTATTTTTGTTTCAAAATAATGTTTATAGCGAATAGAAATCTAATATGGAATAAGTAATTTTTTATGGCCCATAGAGTTGTGATGTATTTCCAAAATTGCCAGTAAATCCAGTTTGATTGGTTACTGCTCCTGACGCTCGTGCTCCTGATGGACAGATGTTATGATGCCTTCGCGTCACTGTTGTTGAACACTTCAAATTTTAAGAGGAAGAGACTTGAGATTAACCGTATTTTACTAGATTGCTAAGAATCTTTTTTTGATTTTTTCTTGTGCCGTTTTCTGAAAAAACTGGCTTTACTCAGTTATACTTCCTTATTCTTGTGAACAAATATTTTTTTCTTTTTTTAGCTTAATGTTTTTCTCAAGATGGACAATAGGACCATAATACTATAAATGGGGAAAAAATAGACCCAGACAATGAACATGCAAGAAAAAAAAATCGAAGCTTGCTTTATTTTTGTTTCTTAAATCTGAAAAAATAGCTAAATTAGAACATATTTTTCTATCATTTTTTTTAAAGTTACTCACAAATTGAATTAGATTCTTTCAAGACCATTCAAACTGAGTCGACATTCAGTATTTTCTTATTCAGAATCTTGTTTTATCTTCAATTACGTTTTATGAAATTAGGGTTGAGATCGTAATGAAGGCTGTTGCGTAAAAATGGATTTAAAATCGAATGAAGCAGCAGATGTAGGGTGTGAAGCAGGGTTTCCAACTGTCGATGTCTAAAAAGAGTACAAATCAAGACAAAAAAAGAGTTATTATTGCTCAAAAAGAGTGCAGGTCAAAAAATTTGCATCCCCTGTTCTGCATCCCCTCTGAGGTAAATAAGCTTGAATTTCAAACAAAAGTATGCAAGTTGGCAACCCTGTTCCTTGGGAAGTTGCAAACTACTGACGCTCCAAGTGAATGAAAACTTACACCAAAAAAGAGTGATTTTCACTCTTCCGAATCCCCTTTGAGGTAAAAAAAAAAGAGTGCGTTTCACACGAAAAGTGTACAAGTTGGCAACCCTGGTCTGAAATGCCCAGACATGGTTACGATTAAACTATAGTTTAATTGAATTAATAAAGTTTTAACTGTAAATAGCCATTCTGTACGTCAGCTCTATTAATTCAGGAAACTTTGTGCCCCTTTTTTATGGTGATTTATTGCCCACTCTCTTAAGCTTGGCATGCTTGATTGATTGTTTAAGTTGGTATACCAAATGTGTTACATCTTTCTTTGTAAATTAAAGAAATAGCTGGCAATGGAAGCTTTCAACATGAAAGTTGGTTTACTGTATCTTGGAGATATAGAAATAATTACTTCCTTCACAATTTGCTGGCTGCTAATAACATTCAAGTAACACTAAACCTATTTTTCAGTTTTTGCTCTCTCTTGAAATTTACGCTATGATACCTAATGCGTTTGAGCCGCCGAAACTGCATCTCGGCAAAGATAAACTATAATGCTCTTTACTTTCGCTCCCCTCGAAAAATCTTTTAAACTTAAAACTTAAATAGTTATCAACCACTAGTAGAAACTATGCACGGTGAAACATCTTTATACCCTTGATCGTAGAACGTGACTATGAATAAGATACACCCCCCTCAAAAAATAAAATAAAAACAGAACTACTTCGGCTAAGTAGCTGCCTAGATAATAGCAATATATTTAGCTATATCAAAATTTGTTTTATCTTGAAGGTGATTTAACCAACGAAGAAGATGTTTTGGACTGGTTATTACATCAACGCAACTCTGATACAATTGAAGAAGTTACCGATGAGCTCCTGGACGATATAATTGAAAAACATGAATACGTTGTTGTTTATTTTAGTAAGTAAAATTATTACTTAGAGTACATTGAAACAATCTATTGAGGCAGTTTTTCAGTCAAGATCTTAAAAATTTTGTTATGTTTCCATCAGTTTTTAGCTTCTCTTATAGTTTGTCTTTGAGTACCAAAGACTATGAAAATAAAATATTTTTGTTTGAACAGGGCAATTGGAAACTTAAAAACCAAATGAGACTTAATAAATGAGGGGAAATTGGAAATTAAATTTTGATGAAAAAGACCTTCTTATGTGTAGTATAGTTTATAGTTTAGATAGTATAGTTTTTTATGGCAGCGGGCACTAAAAAAAAGCGTAGATGGAAAATCAGCAAAAAGGAGTGTGAAAATACATGGCACGAAAGAGCTTACAAAAGTGTAGGTGTAGTGACAAGGCCGTATCCAGGGGGTTTCGCCCCCCCCCCCCCGAAATCCTTGTCTGACTCCTAAAAAAACGTAACAAAAATGAATATAAACGAATTTTTGATACGTTTTTTAAAGTTTTTTTGTAACCTCCCTCCCCCGAAAAAAATCTTTTGTACCCCCCCCCCCCCCAAAACAAAAAAAAAATATATAAAAATCCTGGATCGGCACTGTGTAGTTATCTTTTCGAGTCACAAGTTTTTTAGTTTTGAATTTTTAGTTTAGTTTAGTTTTTTTTGTTTAGTTCTTGACAAAATGCATGCATATATGTAGATATATAATACATGAAAAAAAAAACAAGTCTTTCAACTAAATCTTCTAGCCTGCCCTTGAACTTGCTAAGGCAAGTTGTCCTAAGGGCGTGCCAGGAATAGAAAAAAAGAGAAAATTTTAGCACTAATTTATAGCACAAATTAAGTATACCAGAAATACTGATAATATAAAAAAATATATATATATATGTAGCCTATATGTGTTTAAATAGAATACATAATTCCTTGTTGAGTTACTACTGGAGTCACCGTAACGACAACAAAAAAAGGAAAAACTATCCAAATAATCCAATATACTCCTTCACACACCTCAAACAACAAAAGCAGAAAAAAAAACGAGTAATAGCTTAGGACTCATTAATAGAATACATTTTTTCCTTGACTTCACTTCTAAATTTTTCCAAACCATTTTATACCATTAATAATCATATTATTACTAATCCATAAATTTATAAATCAAATACAATAAAATGACAAATAATAATTTAAAACTCATAATTAGAATACATTTTTTCCTTAACTTTATTTCTAAATTCTTCAAAACTTGTTGTGTCATTAATTGTCTTATCATTCGTATTCCATAATTTTATTGCTCGATAAATAAAGGAGAACTTAGACCTCGTAGTAATGGCAATTGGAGCAGACAGTGCCTTGCTTGTTCGAGTATTATAATTGTGGTAATCAGACCTAACCTTAAACATGCCTGAGAAGCATAAGGGTAGATTATTATTATTATACTTGAACATAAATAGCTGGTGATAAAAATCCCGTAAGCCAGCAGCTGGTAAAATTTTTTGTCTTCTATACTCCAATCTCACAGAATCACTATAAGATTTATTACAAAGTAAACGGATCGCAATATTTTGGAGAACTCGAATTGGATTAACTAGTGACGGAAATGTCCCTAACCATACCGAAGAACAATATAAAATATATGGATGTATTATCGAGAAATACAACAACCTTAAAATGCGATGCGGGACAAAGTGTGCGAGTTTTCTAAGGATTCCGATGTTCCGTGATAAAATCGCTGACATGTTCCCAACATGTTTCCTAAACGACAAAGTTTCATCAAGTGTAATACCTAAATACTTGACACAATACTTCCTTCCAATCTCGCCATAACTGTATTTTAATCGAGAAATCCAAGGGTAATATGTAGCTGTTCTTGAGAATATGATAAAACTACTCTTAGCCGGCTGAAATTGTAGTTTATTTACGCGCATCCAAGTTGAAACTCTGTCTAACGATTGTTTACTTAATTCAAGTAATCCCTTCTCAGTTCTTGCGAGACAAACAAGCGACGTGTCATCAGCAAACATCGGTACTGTCACTTCTTGTGAATCATTGAATAATTAACTGAAATTGTTTTTTATGTTAGATGTGGTTTGAGTTAGGTTATTTACAAAAATTAGGAATAATAGCGGTCCAAGAACAGAGCCCTGTGGAACTCCACATGTAATAGGAAAGCTTGATGAACGCTTTGAGTCAATCTGAACATACTGCAGCCGCCCAGCTAAAAATGCACATAGAAATTTAGGCCCAGGACCTCTTATGCCATAAAACTCACATTTTAGAAGTAGGAGATGATGATCTACTGTGTCGAAAGCTTTAATTATATCTAAAAATATTGCGTTGTCAAAATTAACTAATTAGTTTTGCCAATTTATTTTCATGATCCAACTTGACAACGTTAGCGGAAATGTGGTATTGTCCTAGAATCTTCTAAACTTTCAAATAATAGGAATAAAATCTTAGAAAATTGTGGTTTTTAGGCATGAATAGAGCTAAGATGGGTCCAGGGGACAGAAAATGTTTTCACTTTGATGTCCTCGGTGCTTTAATTAATTCTTAAAGAAAGATCCACAAAAATGAAATGTGAAACTATAGCACTGTTTTTTATTTTATTTGTCTGCTTATTTATTTTATATAAAAACAGAAGGTAAGTTTATCTCGTCTGAAATCTTTTCTTAAATATTGAAAGATTCCTTTTTTCATGAATATTGATTATCAGATATTTACTGACGCGATTCAAATGGCCGCAATTATGACCAGAAGGCTCATCACATGCATCTAAAAAAGCTTTAGAAGATCAAAATTGACATACAAAAACCGTTCCAATCTGAATTCCATAGCCTGTTTGCTAACAGAATCGTATTGAATTTCTGTCCTTGGGCCCTATATAGACTAATTTTTTTCTTTAGAGGAAAAGTTGTTTATTCAGTCCGACCTTTAAAAGGGCAGATACATCCTTCAGTATTTACTATGACCCTGATTTTTTTTTTTTTTTTTTTTTTAGGAATTTTGAAATTTTTTAGAATATGCTATTTTGCATCGGAAATGATTATTTTCTGGTAGAAAATGATTTTTTTTTTTCCTTTGAAAAAGCACATACGTCATCTAAAAATCACCAACTTTTTTTCGCTTGGTAAAACCTTCAACCGATCTTCCTAAGAACTTCAAAGAGTTTTGACATATATTTTGAAAATTTTCGGTCAGATTCTTAAGGAAGTTGATATAAAGCACTGTAATGCTTCACAATCTATAATGTGAAATAGAAAACAGTTTAAAATCATCTTCTCAAAAACCATTCCCTGTTTTGAAGAAATTAATGGGCTGTCTTTGTGCCTTCTTTAAGAGACTGTCACTACTTTACGGTATTATTATTCAACTTAAGCTGATGAATTTTGCTATTTTTACCCATAAAAGAAGAAGAAGAAAATATTGAAACAAAATGTGAAGTAAAAACTTTGCATCTTAAGATTTTATATTGCACAGCTCCAATATAGATGGCAGCAATGTTGTAGTATTTCTGTATTTCATTCCTTATGCATTAATCCAAATCTTAACATAAAGCTGGGTCGTTTGGTGTACCTGTAGTCACCGGGAGCTTATACTGGGCCCTGAAGAATAACACATTTGTGAGCTCCTAATAAATAATATTGCATTTACTCTACGATAAAATGAGAAAGCGTAATGGAGGAAAAAATGAGGAAAATCAGTGATTAAAGAAAACAAAAGACAAATATCTTGATCAAGACCTCTGTTCAACCACCCTTAATCCAGAATTATGAATGAAAAATAGAAATACAAATAAAAGTCCATAGGACAATATTAAACAACAAACCTTAAAAAAAAGACACTAAAGTGAAAGAGGCCGTTTTTTAAGCACCGTGAAATGACAAGTGAATTCTGGTATTGAGAGGCTATTTATACATTTGGCTTGGAATTTATTCTACTTGAAGTTTTTTAAATTGCTACTCTCTTCCCAGGCATGGCATTATCAGAGATCCTGTTAGGCTGCGAAATATGATTTTGTGGAACAAAATAGGAAAGACCAGAATTGATTAAGTTCAGCATAAGCAGATCCGAGAAAAGTTTCTCCAGTATCTGTTAAAGGCTGTTTGTTAAAGGCTCTCTTAAAAGGCCTTAATCTCAATTACCTCACGGAAAAACTGCGTGAGACCTTGACAGCGGCAATGATGAAGGCGCTTTCCAACAAAATGAAGAGATCTGGGTTGTCATACACAAAAAATGCTTTAGCACTCTGCAGACAGCCTAGGCAAAATAAATCTCTGAAGTTTCATCAAAGCGCATAGAAATATTGATGTTCTTATCAATTTTCCCCTTTCTTATCTCTGTTGTGTTCCATCTTTTTTGTTCTTATGTTATATTATGCATGATTAATTCCATGATAATTGTTCTCATTACTTTTGTTATATATCATGCATTCAATTAATTTATTTATTATAATTTAGAAATGGGAAAAATAGCTTTATCTTTCTGTTTTTTAAGGTGGGCCTTGCAAAGATGGTCAGAAATGTGACTCCATATTGGATGATCTAGAAAATATTGATGACGAAACGGACGACCATGGTATTCAATTTGTCACAACAGAGGATACAGGCTTGGCCAAGAAGTTTAAAATCTATAAGTTTCCTTCTCTGGTTTTCTTCAGAAATGGGGAGCCTTTACAATATACAGGTATGTAGGCTACTTTATCAGAGTTACTACTACTAAGAATTCGTCGCAACCATCCGGTTCAGTCGTCCAACACATTATTTGTTCTTGAAAATATCGATGGCTTGATGAACTTACGCAAACAGAAGTACTATTGCATCGTCTATTTTATTTATTAGTTTCTAAACGGTATCGGGATTAAGACGTTTGAATCTCGAAATTAGCAAGCTGTTACCTCGAGTTTGATCCAAATGAGCACTAGTGGGAGCATTATTTGCTTTAACCACTTCGCTATGTAAGCAGAAGTCAAAAACTAATAAATAATTTATTTATTAGTTTTCAGACGGTATCAGAATTAATAAACTACTATTTCGAATTTAGATGCCGTTGGATCCCAATTTCTGCAAGTTGATACCTCGAATTTGATCCAAAGATGCGCCGGTCCGCACATCACTTGCCAGATTTTTGTGAAAACAGTGATTTCTTGTCCTGTAGTTTGCATTTTATACGGAAATGTTTTCGTTTTCTGCATAATATATTCCAATGAATGGGCCTGTTTAAATTTTTGAATCTCTCCCTCTTTTTATATTTTACGTTACAGTAATAGATATTCAATTTTCCTTTTCAAGACAATTCTCATTGTTATCTGTCTTGTTCGAAGCATTATTTAAGAAATGTCAATATTTGGATTCTATCTGCAAAATTCAAACTGTCACTTGTCTTCGTTGGAAACTCACTGTATTTGCATATCTTTATTAAAAGGAAGCCAGCTATGCTGCTCTAGCTAGATGGGAAATCATTCTGGGGATGTAATGTTGAATTAAGAGATTGAAACGGGACTAGATACTTCGAGAAAAAGCTACCAGTTCGTTTTTTCATGTTAATGGAGATATTCTTCTTATTTTCTAAATCAAAACATAATATTAAATACTTGGAAATCTTATAGAATTCAAATTGTTTTTCTTTAGTTTTTTTTTTTGTAAATTGTTTGTTGCGTTTCATAATTTTTCAATTACTCTTCTTAATATCATAGCTATTATAGTACTGGTTCAAATTATTCTTACTCGGTGACAGGTTTCTGTCTTCACAGAATTAGTTTTTACTTAATTCTACGTATTGTTTCGCTTAATTAAAACTATTATTTAAAAACTTAAAATATTTTATTTAGATTATAATTAGATCTACGTAATCTTCGACGACGTATTTTATTTTTATATAAAGCAATTTGAAAGGAAGGAAGTTTTCAGAGAGCTAGCTACTAGATGTACGACGAACCAAAAACCTGTTATTTCGTATCTGCGTGAAAAAAAATGTGCACGGAGCAAAAAAAGGGAAGTAAACAGATCAAAGGACACAATAATAGATACTTCATGCATCGTAATATTATTCATTTTAGGTTATCTTTTCAGATCAAGCCTCAAACTTAAAGGATAAGCATATGGCACATCGTGTGTTAATCACCTATTTAACTGGGCAGTAACCGTAGCTCGATAGATTTTCAGTTATTTTGGCATAATCCATTTTGCTAATGATAAATAAATTATTCTTCACAATTCTATAGTGAATTATGACTATTTTCTCTCCTGTTTCTATTTTCTATTTTCTAGTTCATATTTTCTGTTTCTATTATGACTATTTTCTTTGACTTATTTTGTAGATTGAATTAAAAAAACAAATGTTCACAACTGAAAGTAAGGAGCAACATTCAAACTCAAAACAAACAGAAATTATTACGTATATGAAGGAGATTGCCTCCTCCTCAATATCTCGCTCTTTACTCTAAAGTTTTTATAGTGCTTTTGAAGAAAGCTTCTTATTTTTCCAATTAAACAACCCTTGTGTTTCAGGAGTCGTCCTTAAAGAATTGGGAAAAAATTCAAACTTTAGCGTAGAGAGCGAGGTGTTGATGAGGATGCAATCTCCTTCATATACGTAATAATTTCTGTTCGTTTTAAGTTATAATGGTGCTCCTTACTTTCAGTTGAAAAAAAAATTGTTTTTTAAATTTAATTTCTGATCATTTTTTAAAAAATCTCAGGAAAATGGCCCTACCTCTGCGGAGAAACACCCTCCCTACGGATATATTCTCTATAAAATTCAATCCCAGTGAAAATTTACCCAGGACAATTACTCTTAGCAACTCTACGCGTAAATTGAGGCCGAAAAGAGAAAGCAAGAAATATAAAAATAATTTTCTATAGGAATTCTGGCAAATTCCCCCAGTGTATAGTTTCCTCTGACGAGTTCAACCCCCTGGAAACTTCCTTCCCCATGGAAACTTCCCCGTGAAAAAAAAAACAGCAGAAAATTCGTCTTTCCACCCTAAAATTATGCATGTTTTCCAATAAATTAAAGAACTGTTTGATTACTTAGATTCTTTATCGTGACAGTTTTTGAAAATAGTTTTACTCTTAGAACATTAAAACATAGAGCTTTTAATTCCCTTATAAATAAATGGTCATTGAGAATAGACAAAGGCAACATAGGTTTGCTTTTAAGCTGCTCAAAATTCAAGATATATCGACAAAAATGTTAGTTAAACGCATGAAGGAACTTACTACACACAATTTTTTCATTTTAGCCTTTCATTCCCCCTTATCCATCAAGAGATTTTAAAGGATAAGGGCTCTTACGAGAATTCACACTGAGAGCTTCGTCTTCTGCTTGACCTCTTTTATCCTTTCAAACCTTTTGTCATGAGAAGCGAAGAAGCTTCTATATTGTTTTTTATCCTTAAGGCTTTTGTTTTTAAATGAAGACACTTCACTTTTTTTTATTTTATGAATGTCTGACCTTTTTAAAATACAAGTTTGAAATATAATGCTTGTAATTTTTTTTGTATCAATCTTTTCTTTTTTAATCGTAGACTGAACTCGGTGTTTAATAATTTTTCTTTCTAGGTCCTTAGAGAATGTTGTAAGCTCTTAAAAAACGGAGATCAAAGATTTTAGGAACAGTAAGCCATGAAACTCAGGTTTTGCAAAGACAAAAAAAAAAAACAATAAAATATATTACCCCACATAATTATACAACGATTTATTCGAGAATAAATGCAGATATTTATAGTATTTATTTTCGCCACCTCTATTTTTATATATGCTTTGGGGAAAAGATAAAAGGTCTAAGATAAGATTTATTTATAATCAGGGGCGTCGTTTGTGGATGGCAAGAGGGGGGGGGGCATTTGCCCCCCCCCCCAATAATGTGGATGGAAAAAATATTATACCCTTTGACTATCCAGATATGGACCTCTATTGCCCCCCCCCCCTCCATTAAAAATGCTGGAGATTCACCCCTGTTCATAACGAATTAAGCAGGTAACGAATATGGCCAGTAAATGGGGGGGGATTACATTCAAGTCAATTAAAAATTTATTCAAATAGAAACAAAATAAACTTTAAAATAACATCACCCAGCAAAAACAAATCAAAGAAAAGTTGAATAGAAGACAAATATCGAAGCAGATTAAAAAAAAATCTCTTTTTTTCTTTGGCCGAAAAGCATAAGAAGCCTATTTATTTTTTCCTTTTCCTTACTTTTCCTTGCAATGTTTTTTTCTTTTCAATGTTTCAATGTTTTGGATTAAAATCCAAATTTTAGTTAAAATATTATTATGTAAATTAAGTTTATGCTTATTTTTATTTATATTAGATCTGATTGGTAACGCTCTACGGTAAAAAAAAAAAACCGAAAATTGTGTTACCCAGAATAACCGAAAAGCCATTTATACAAATATAAATACAAATATTAGTATTATTAGTTTCCTTTGCATCTGTTTTGACTGTTTTTTTGAAAAAAAAGAGGAAAGTTATACTTTTAGCAAAAGGTAAAAAGAGACATATTTATTTATTCTTCTTAATTGTATTTATTCTTGCTATGCTTTGATTATTTTTTCCTCTGGTTAAAATCTAAAATTTAGTACAGCATAGATAGGTATAATTCGAGCTTGTTTTAATTTTTATTATGTCTTGTTGAGAACACTTTTCAGATTTTTTCTTGCTTTGCTTTCATTATTTTTTATTATTCTGCTTTGCTTTTATTTTGCTAAGGACAGGCTGTGATTATCGATTCAAAATTTTTTCTTTCTTTTGTTATTTGTGACTTAACACTGTCTTATTATTGTTTTATTTATTTCTTTTTCTTTTTCACGTATCGTGACCGAGGTTTTTATTGTACTAGAAGAGTTTGCAATTCAAATCCAAAGTACTGCTACCTGTAACAGTGAAAACCCTAGAATTAAATTTGGATTAACTTTGTATCACTTAGATATTGAATATTTTGTTTTGCAGGTGATTTACAAGACGAAGAGCAGTTACTTGAATGGATATTGTCTGACTCTAATTTGGAATTACCAGATCAAATTGAAGAAATCAACGCAAAAATGCTTGTTAAAAAGATTGAATCTTCTCCAAATTTGGTAGTCTATTTCTGTAAGTTGATTTTTTATGATAACAACTTTTTCTGACTACTTCGTATTTAAGGGGTGGTTTTAGATACTTGGAAGATGGCTCATTGGATTGGAAATTGAAAATTGTAGTGCCTTTTTTAAAAGTAGAAAGAGATTGGTAAGACAAAAAGTTTCTTGGACTCATTGATAGTCTACGATATAGCTGAAAGCGAATAATATTTGTCACTAGTCCCCACTAAATAAAGATTTAATTAATTTGGTGAGTGAATATCTCATATTCCGATCTTCAGTGTACAAAAGCAGTATAAAAATCTTTATATGCTATAAGTTAAAATTAAATAAAAAAACAAGTTTTTTCAACTGAAAGTAAGGAGCGACATTAAAACTGAAAACGAACAGAAATTATTCCCTATATGAAAGGGGCTGTGCCCTCCCCGAGCCCTCCCAAAGCCTCGCTCTTTACGCCAAGGTTTTTATTTTTTTTAAAATGAAGTTGTGAGACAGAGTCAAATTTTAGCGTAAAGAGCGAGGCGTTGAGGAGGGGACAGCCCATTTCGATGGGTAAGACTAAACTTAATGAAAATTATATATTTGAAATCAACATAAAAATCTGATTCTTTTGATGTGTCTGTTGGTGTCAAAATTTCGTTTTTTAAAGTTTCTGTTACTATTGAGGGTCGCTCCTTACTTACAGTTCGTTACCACGAACTGTTTGATAAATTTTCTAAAGCGTTGCTGTTTTCCATAAAGCGTTTTCCCTAATCCTTCAACAGTGTTGATGACAGCCTAGCTTCACAGCAAGTCTACATTTTCCTAATCTAACGCCTTTTTTTAATCCTTATTTTCCCCTTATTTGATGTGTACGAACAGTTTCCTTTCTCATTTATCAATTCTGGATTTTCTTTTTCAAGATGAAGAAAAAGAAGCAGATGATGAGGCTATCTTGAAGGAGCTTGAGGACATCGATGATGAATGCGACTCATTTGGAATTGATTTTGTAAAGATATCTGACGATGGAATCGAAAAAGAATTCAATATAAAGGAGCTTCCTGCTCTGGTTTACTTCAAAAAAGAGGTAAATTGCCTATTCATTACAGGAAAAATAGTAAATTTGATGGATACTTTTAAATGTTCCATGGCGCATCCATAATGGAATACAACGCTGATATATCAGTGCTAAAAATATATGTTTGAGAAATAGGGCACGTGTTTAAGCTACCAAGGAGGCTGGTAATATTTATGAATTTAGATAAAAATAATAATTATGTGCACATAGCCAAAGCTTTTTGTAGTGAGGTGGTGGACTTTAAACAATGCAGAGGTATTTCACAAAATAGCTATTTTATTTATCTGGGAACACTCTCTAAATGATATTTCGAGCATCCCCACCATCAAATTTTCATTGAACAAAACTTTTGTGTATTTCAAAAGCTCTAGACTAATCAAATACATTTAAGGATGATTTTAATGGCTTCTTTGTGTGCATTGCTATTGAGTATTTTTTCCAGCCCCTCTCCCCTTCGCTTCTTTCTGCTTTGCTTCAGTACTGTACTTCGCTTAAATTTTCCTTTCATCAGAATTTTAGATTGCGCTCATGAAATACAAACTTGTATAAATTTGAAAGCTGCTGCTCTGACTCTCGCTCCAACTTCAGCATTTTAAAAGTTTGACCTACTAAAATTTTTATGTCTTAAATTTTGAACGTTATTACGAATAAAAAAAAAGCTCCATCAACTAGCCTTTATTTCTAAGTAACAGTTCATAATATTTGAATTTTGTCAGCTTTACTAGCATTTCGTGACAGCTTTGTGAAAACCCAGATTAAGTTCAGGTAAAGATTCTTTATGCTGAACCCTCATAACAAATTGAAGCCTTGATAACTTACTAATTATCAAATGTCCACCGATAGTGCATCACAGGTTGATGCAGTGCAAACAGACGATGAGGAAGTGAGATACACAAGAAGGTACTCTGTTAGTAGTACTTACTTACTTGTACTTGATGGGGCACACAAGCATTAGCTCTCTTTTGTGTGGAAAATCTTTGTCATGCTGGTGTACAGTGGCCCCACTAGTGCAAGACAGGACTTGTCCCACCTCATTTTATACCATCTGAATCTGATGAGCAGTTCCAGTTTGACTGTAATGACAGCCATCCTTGTCTTCTTCTGGCCCTTGCCCCCCCCCCCCCAGGTAGGGAAGCCCTCTTAGTAACTTAGTGGAAAAAAAACTTTTTTCAGGCCGTCTCAGGTCATAATTTGATCGCAATTTGACCGTTTCTCAAGTATTGAGGAGCATATGGCAGATTAAGGAGCACCCTGTTAAGAATAGAAGTCCCTCGTTCAGCTTTTAGCTGTGGCTTATTTGTGTCCAGTATATCTTTAGGAGTTCCAAGAGACAGTTTGGAGCAGGAAGAGAAATGCTGCATGTAGATTACGCTAACAATGTCTAGCTCAATATGGTACTTTTTCCGTAATTCTGAATTTTTCGTTCGTTTGCTGAGTCTATGCGACTAAGTTCCTGTGACTATGCTAATGGGGATTAATCGAATACACTTAGAGCTTTGATTTTGCTTGCTTAGATATCCCAGATTTCGTAAGCAATTGAGAGTACTGATCGAACCAATGACTTATGCAGTTTGTTTTCTTCTTGAGTCAAACTTTTCTTTGTCTCTTGAGGAATTAGTAAGTTATTAATGTCTCATCAAGGAAGAAAATCCTCAACCAAATTTAAACCAAATAACATACTTTCAGGTTCATGCCTTTCCACCTTTTTCAAAGTCTAACTGTGAATAATCTGTTGACAAATCTAATTTACAATGATACAAGATGGATTAACGAGAACTGATAACTGATAGAACAGATCAGCAACCCAAACTGTGGCCAGGGAACATGAGCATAAAAAGGTATTCTTTCTAAGGGAGGTTGGGAAAAGTTAACTATTCAGTCAGGGAGCAATCAGCTAGTGAGTGACGGATATACCTTTTCCTGGCAGAAATCAGCTTTACAGCTTTAAACTCGGGATTGGATTTTCTTACCAATACAGCTAAATTTTTACAAAATTAAAATGAAATAAAATGATTTGGAAAAATAAAATAGGAGTGGATGTGCACTAATTAAAAATTTAGAGAGTGGTCTACGCTGTTATCAAAGTATTTTATATGCACTATTGCGTAAACTGGTAAAGCATTGTTTTTTTTATCTATCTTCTATTTAACCATGGAATAAAAATCAAGTTCAAAGATGCATACAACGAAAAACGTCATTGGAATGAAGAACTTTTTCTGAACGTTTTTCAAATAATAGAGGCTCGAATTTGGCTCACCGTACATGAAAAATTTAAACAAAATTTTCATATTAATTTTAGCAAATTTATTCCGTATATGAAGGGTACAAAAAAAAGGGTAAACAACCACGCAGAAGGCTCCTCCATTACAGTCTATTCAAAGCTTTCCTTTTTACACCCTCCCAAGAAGTTCCAATTTTCTTTAAATCTTTTCTAACGACCTCTTCCCACCCCGTTCGGGAACGACTCCTAAGCGATTTTTTGACAAATCTGCATCCGTAACTTGCACCAAAAGGACAAGATACTTGTATCCCTGGAATATTTAGCCTCAGATCTATCTGTTCACTGAGTCTCTGTGATTGGATTACGTGTTTATATCTTAAAGATTCTTGTTAAGGTAATATTTAGTTCTACGCTGATTTTGAATATGTCTGCCTATCGTCTTACTTACGGTTTTTTTCTTGTTATTGTTTTTTTCTTTCCTTTTTTTGAAGTTTTGATGCTAATCTAAAAATCTAAGCTTTTTTCCAAGTTTTTCTACTCCTTTAAATCACTTAATATCACCTTCTGCCGTCCCATTCAAGGGTATTCTGTTTTGTATTTCACCCAAGCTGCATTCCATAATAATTGACACACATTTTAAGCGGAAGCCCAACTGATCTCCTCAGGGCTCTAACTCCATCCTTCTAAAGCCGGTTTTATAAGAGCTATTTATAGCTCATTATACCAAAATAAAGCAATTATTTAGTCAGGTGCTTTAATTCACTTCGATTTTTCTTAATTCAACTTTCAAAATGATTTCCTGATTTCAAGCTTTAAAACCTTCCGTCATTTCTAATGTAAAATCATTTAAACTTGAAATATACCCTTTGGGTAAGAAAATCTAATACTTCATTGGAGAATGTATAATATTGTGCTGCTTACATTAATCTTTAACGAGAGGAGAATTAAGTCCCATTTATTTTCCAAAATCAGCTGTACCTTCTTGCCATGATTGGTAAATATTGCCAATGCCCAAATGCTATGTGACTGTCGCTGTGACAAGAAGGGGCAAGAAAGTACAGTGGGTTTCAACGAAAAGTGAAGTAATTTCGTATAGCAACTACAGAGCTGTAAATATCCCATTTTCAATTGACATTTAGGGACAAAACAGAAAGCAGGTTAACCAACAAAAGTACGAAAAAATAGTTTTTCTAGAAGCAGTCCCAAAACTGACTCATAGGGTAAATGTCCGTTTGGTTTATGGCAACAAAGCCTTAAAAATTATCCTTAGAGGTGATCTTATTAAGATGAAACTGTCCGAGCAAATTGTTATAAACACTAAATAACACCAGAAGTGAGAAGGGGAGCCTTTTTTGACCAGATAAACGTTGGACAAATTTGTGTTGGGGCGGTAGGTCATTGTGTATAAGGGGGGTTCAAGAGTAATTAAAAAAGGGCAAATTTTATAATTTATAATGATTGTCCTGGGGGATCTAGGGAGCACTGCATCCTTGGAGTCGTAATTACTAGACCTTTTGCATACTTTGAACAAAATCACTTGTCAATTTGTCATTATACAAATTTTCAATTGTTAGTTTGTCAACAAACGTTTTGCAAATACGTCCATGCATTCACAACTAAGAACAAAATTTCTTACTTCTTACTTTAAAAAAGGCTCCCCTTCTTGCATACTTTGAACGAAATCACTTCTCAATTTTACAGTTAACAAATAGTCAATTGTCAATTTGTCAGTTGACAAATTTGTCAATTTGTCAACAAACGTTTTGCAAATGCGTCCAGGTGTTCCCAACTAAGAACAAAGCTCTTTCTTCTTACTTAAAAAAGCCTCCCCTTCTTGCGTACTTTGAACCAAATCACTTGTCAATTTGTCAGTTGACAAATTGTCAGTTGTAAATTTGTCAGTTGACAAATTTGTCAACAAATGATTTGCAAATGCGTCCAGATGTTCACAACTAAGAGCAAAATTTCTTACTTCTTACTTTAAAAAAAAGGCTCCTCTTCTTGCATACTTTAAACAAAATCACTTGTCAATTTGTCAGTTGACAAATTTGTCAATTTGTCAACAAACGTTTTGCAGGTGGTCACAACTCTACGACTTATTACATTTGACCACTGTTTTACATTTCTCTAGGTTGCTTTTTACATTTTATGTTATATTAGGTCTCACTTTTATTTCTAGGAGTCTACCCAATACGAAGGTGATTTAATGGACGAACAAACGGTGCTCAAGTGGATTGTTGCTACAAAAGAAGCAAGCAACGATGTTATTGAAGCAGTTGATTCAAAAACGCTCGAAAATATGATTGCAGACGAAGATTTTCTTGCTGTCTATTTCTGTAAGTTTGAAATATTTAATTTGAGCTTATAAAGAAGCTGATTCTAAAGAATTGGTTTTTCTTCAGAAAATGTGACAAGTTAGAATATGACTAGAAAGAAAAAGCAACATAAGCAATTGAATCCAAATTGAGAAAACTTAACTCCCTCGCTCCATATCACAAATATAAACGGTGTTGTATCTTGAAAGTGTTGTATGACGGTGTTGTAGCTGGTGACACTGGCTAACGTAAAATTCATGGCTGATAGAGTTTCGTGCCTGGGAGGAACGGAATGTAAATGACAATCTGCGTATGTTTTTACTAAGTTTTTATCAATAAAATTCAAGAATTCTCTTGAAAACGTTAGGAGGTGTCATTTTTTTTTTTGAAGACAGATTTAACCTTTAAAGCAATTAAAAGCTTCCCACAGTTTTTGCTTTAGAATCAAAGCTTCTCCTGTCTCGATTTCTTGGGGTTGCTCTAAATATTCCCAACGGAAAACTGAGTTCTTCAAACATCCCCTAAAATTGACCTTAGTAAGTACGCGAACGTTAACATGAAATATAAATTGTTAATTTTTGTTGATAGAGATTATAACTTGCAAACAGTTTCAATTAGTATTTATTAATAACTGAACAATTTAGTTTTATTTGGTCTTTGTTTTTATTTGTTGGGCTTAACGTTTTTTTATTGTATTGCGTGTTATATCAAGATCTTAGGGATTTTTTAAAGGCTGAAAATGATTATAAAAATCAACCTGAAATATCTGTCATTGTGTTCTGTCTCCTATTTTACTGTATTTCGTCATCAAATTTACTAAGTATTCTAATTAGTTGTAAAGAAAACTAACTGACTGAGAAGGGTCGAAATTTTTTTTTATTTTGTGATCAATTTTGTTGCTCAGTTTATTTGAAAATAATTCAAAATCAGGGTTTTGATCACAAAAAGGTTACTCAGTGAATCGTGCTCTTGGTAAAATTTTAAATCTGAGGAGACGGGGGTAAAGTATATGAGAAAACAAACTGTCAGGGTCACTTTAAAAATATCTTTTTTGAAACTCCTAGGGAAGGGAGGGAGTAAATATAAGAAGAAACAAAATGTTAGATATTCTATTAATCACTGATAATGCGTGGCATTATAATAATTTTGATTTCTGATACCTAGAATAAAAAAAAAGATAAAGACGACTCTGGAGAATCTTTTATAGTTTTTTCCTAGGTTTCCAAAATAAAAATAAAATTATACATCACTGAAGAAGTTTGGCTGGAATTTTTTCACTGTGTTTTATTTTCTGAGAATGAAAGTTACCAGGTTAGCATGGCCCTAGGTATACCTTCTAGAAAGAAAGGACCCTCTAGACACCTAGTCATTTTTAAGACTCAAGTAATCGAAGTTGTGTTTCACAAACTCATAATATTTTGGCGTCATCTCTTTAAAAACCCATTTCCTGAAAGACTATAGAAATAATGTTACTAGATTATGCAGGTCATTGTTATCTTGTTTTTGCTGCTATCTATTACTTTTTCTAGCTTATGTGACTCTCGCTGCGGAGAAATTTAGGAAGCTATACTTCAAGATATACATCTTAAAAAAAAGAATAAATAGTCTCGATAATTACTAGTCATTTTTTAGATTAAAATAGTCAAAAATTTGTTTCACGAATGTAAAATTTTGGTGTTTTCGTTCTTATAGTTCCTATATCCTTTTTCGGTACTGGTGCGTTATATGGTCACTTTTATATATTGTACAAGGAAAACAGTCACGAAAACCCCGCCAGGGGTTAATTGCAAGAGACCGCTATACAGAAATGCAATGCAAAGCGTGGTTTTCATTGCGTTTATGATACTTAAACTACTATTTTTGGGGGTTTAGGGGGGGAGGTACCTAGGTTAGGTTACGTTTTTAATATATGCTATGCTTTACGCCTCCACCCCCAAATTTGTAAATATATAGCCCAAATTTGTTTCTAAACTATTATATATTCATCCTATTTTATTTTATTTCATTAGCATTAAACAAATTTTACTTTTTAGAAGTGCCCATATAATGCACCAGTACCCTTTTTTCTTTACCAATAGTTATATTGTGTGAATACTTAACATGTTGTGTGAGTGCTTCTAAAGAGCACTACTATAGAATTAATAGACCCGCTCATTGACCCTTCAAAGAACAGGTGTGAATGCACCTGTTCAATACACAAGCTGTGTTGATCTTGGGTGACTTGATGCTACATTGAGCTGTTAGTACTCGTTGTAGTATTCAATATGTTGCAATATGTACGTCAATTTCAATAAATATATGCAGTTTGTACGTACAACACTCGAATATTTGAAACTAAAAATTAAACGTTGTTTTTACGGAACAATGTAACCTGGCTTACCACTGGCTTACCAATGTGTGGTTTTAGGTATGGATAATAATTATCGTGGTTTAAAGCATAATAAGCTGCAATTTGCCCTTATACACATAGGAATTTCTTGGTATATTTATTAATACAACGCTCGAAATTCTTTTATCATTGACTTTCCATCTTCTAACAGAAAAAATTTTAAAGGAAAATTTGATGACTCTGAGATTAGGTCGTTCTTAGGCTGTTCTATTGCAGACATCTTTCTTCATCTTTCAGACATCTGCTCTGATCAGTGGTCTAAGGACTGTGATGAGATTGTCATCAACGTTTTGCTGTTCATTTTCCATTTAGCAGCAAGCTGTAAGATTTTGTACTTTGAAGCAAAAACAGTAATCTGGGTAAAACGAAGTAAGATCTTACATTTAAGATCTTAACCCTTTGATGAGTCAAAGAACGGGCTTAATGTCATTTGGTTTTGTACGTCAGTGTTGTCTCCTACTTATGCGATCTGTTTCAAATTTTTACCTTTTGTTTTAGATGACTCCCGTTGCGGTGAAAAATGTGAAGCCATCCTTCAAGAGCTTGAAAACATTGATGATGATGCAGAACATGTTGGTGTAGGCTTCGTTAAATCAACTGCTGTTAACATTGCGCAAAAGCATGGTGTTAAACAGCTTCCAGCTGTTGTTTTCTTCGAGCAGGGAACGCCAACTATTTATGACGGTAATTTCTAAATGGTATTTCTTCACAAAAAAGGAAAGAATGTAAAATGCACATAGACCAAGAAAAATGTAGAAAAAAGTTTTCTACATTTTTTATATTTTCAGGCTTTTATTAATAATCGAACAGGATCTGAATTATCAGACTCACTTACCTCTACGTTTTATGAACTAGGAACAGGCATTTGATTAAGCTGATCAAAAATCTTTACTGAAGGTTCAATTCTTATATGATATACTGGATAGATGCACATTAAAGTGATAAGTGCAATGAATATTTTTCGATAGGAGGAGTTAAAGGCAGTTCAAAGAAGATTCAAAATTAACAATGTGATACCTTCCAAGATGGTAAAAGTTAAAACAGTGGATGCGGTAAAAACAGTTATTAGGCTTTTGAACTATCTTGGCTGTAAAGTTAGGGATAATTTAGTGAACATTATAAATAAGATTTTTGAAAAGGGGAAGTATCGAATAATTCCGGAAATTTTTAATGAATCCTTATAATAGAACTGTGATAACAGTAAGTGTGTTAATTTTAGAGCTTGATTTCTTTAGGAAGAAAATTACTTAGAATGATGATATCTTTAGCCTTAAGGATGGCGTAGATAAAGCTTAAGAGAAGAATAGTATGGTCTCAGGAAAGGGAGGGATGTGTTTACCAGAATGACACTTTTAGTAATGATTGAGGAGTGTCTAAGTATTTTAACTAGCCTGTCTTAGGGCAGTTATGGTTTTGTAAAGTGACTGAGAATCGAACAACAGGCTTTGCGAAAATCGCAGTTGGGTAAGTCTACAATAAAAGAAAAAGTAAGATTATTAAATCCTTTTCAATTGATGAAAGGTGTCCTTTTTGTCTAAATTCAAACTTTATCGCAATGAGGCTAAGATCAATCAATTCACACTATATCTTTGAGCGGAGTGGGAAGCGGTAATTTAACTTTTGTTTTGGAATTTTCGTTTAAATAATTTCAATTTCAAAAAGTTCAAATCAAATTCAATTTGACTTTAAATTTCTGTTATTTTATTGATATAACCTGGATTTGTCTAATTGTCTATTATCTAATTTAAGTTTTATACTTTAATCATGATCTAAATTTATGTGCTAACAATTTTACAACTTAAATTTTATGCTTGAAGCAGCCTCATTCAAATTTCACTTATTGAGCCTTTGGGTATCTGTTTTATTTATTCTCGATTTTTATTAATTATCTGTTTTTTTATAATCTATCAAAATCGGTCTTCTTACATATAAAAACCACCTTCCTAATAAAATTTCGTTTCATCCGATTCATTTTAGTCGTTTGAAATTTTAATTATATTTACTTCCATGTTTAAATTTAGCCATGTTCAGTTATGCCATGTCAGCCAAGTTCATTTAATATTACACATAGACTGACAGACTGCCCAAGTAATCCTAATATTTTTGTTTCTTTTTTTTGTCACCATTGATTCTGAAAAGATTAGAAAACACGAAGCATATTGTTTTGTGATAGTAAATTTAGCCATGTTAGTCATATTCATTTAGCCAAGATATAAAATTTAGCCATGTTAGCCAAGATCAATTGATGTTACACATATGATTGCCGACTGCATTAGTAATCCTAATATGATTTTTTTTTTATCTTTTTTGTCTTCATTGACTCTGAAAAGACTAGAAAAAACAAAGTATTATATTTTTATGTTAACAAATTTAGCCATCTTAGCCAAGTTTATTTAATGTTACAAATAGAATTACCACTGCCTTAGTAATTCTAATTTATTTTTTCCTTCTGTTTTTTCGTAATCATTTATTCTGAAAGACTAGAAAGCACAAAGTATTATGTTTTTGTACTAGCAAGTTTAGCCTTGCTGGCCATGTTCATCCCGCCATGTTAGCCATTTATAAGCTATGTTGGAAAATCTAGCCATGTTTGAAAATCTAGCCATGTTGGCCAAGTTCAATTAATTTTACTCATAAGCCTTTTTTGTCATCATTAATTATGAAAAAACTAGAAAACACAAAATATTATGTTCTGTGTTAGCAAACTTAGTCCTGTTAGCCATGTTCATTTAGCCAGGTTAGGCATGTGTTAGCCATGTTGAGAAATTTAGCTATGTTATCCAAGGTAATGTAATGTTATACATAATCTTACACTTAACAAAGGAATTGAAGCACACTTTTAGCAGGCAAGTATAGGACAGTAGCCTCTCTTTTTCTTTACAACTTACAAAGTCTATACTGCATATAAGTCTAGAGTAAAACACGAGTCTATATAAGTCTATGATAAGTTAATAATAAATCTCTACGTAATAAGTCTCTATAAAAATAAGTTTTTTGAGGCTATATACAAGTCCCTATATAAGTCTAAAACAAAATATACTGTCGTTTTAAACACAGCACTAGTTGCATGCATAGAATGTCTAAATGAGGAATGCGGAACTAGTACTTCGTTGTCTCATAACATTGACGCATGTTCTACACTTTTTTCAATAATTTTTACAAATTTAACACTTTGGGTATTAACACCCTTGCGCTTGTCAAATTTTGGGCTTGAACCATCGAATAGGCAACGACTTGGGACAAGAAATTTGTTATTTAACTTCTTTTTTTTTACTATTTTGAAAGAAAAATCTTGCCTACAAAGAGTGGTAGGAGAGTGGGCTATAACTTTAAGATAACCTATGTATCTAAGAAAAAATGCATGCTTGTCCTATTAAATTTATTTCAATGCCAATTGTAAAAGCAGGAGATATGTACAATTTTTTTCAAAATTGACTTGACATTGAAATTTAGACTGATTAAAGCTGAAATGTAGGATTTATTGACAGAGTTAAGTGAGGGTTAGTAAGTCTTATCTGTGTCTCTGCTTCTCTTACAAAATTAAGGAAATTGTACAAGCTTCCTATTTTGTTTTAATCGCTGATGCTCGTAAGCCAGGAGCAGAAGTAACAAAGTTTGGAAGAATGGGAAGGTAAGTCTGCAAACCAAGATTAGAATATTGGAAGCTACAGTGATGACAGTGGTCAAATACGATTCTGAAGCATGGGCGCTCCGAAAAGCGGATAAAGATTTACTAGACGTTTTCCAGCTAAAATACCTATGGATTGTTCTGGGTACCCGGCTGACTGACCGTATTTCAAACAGAAGGCTGTACGAAATGTTTGGTTCAATTCCGCTTTTTAGGGTCATAATGAGATAAAGGTTGGGAAGGCTAAGGCACGTTCATGAAAGATATAGTATGTCATGTACATAATATGTCAGATATAATATGTCATAATATGTCATGAAAGATGACATATTGCCAAAAATTGTCCTTTTTGGCCATCCATCTGGGGCTAAACAGAAAGCAGGTCATCCGTGGTTAGGGTGGGAGGATGTCATAAAGAAAGATTTAAGGGAAATGAAACTTCCTGGGAAGGTGTAAAGAGGGTGGTTTTGGATAGATTCGGATAGAGGAGGAACGTGCGTAGCTGTTTTGGTCTCAGGTGGCTTGGTGCTGCGTTGAGTTGTTAGTAGTATTAGTAGTATTAGTAGAAGTAAAATACCGTAAACGACAATTTTTTTATGTTTAACTTAAATTTGGATAATTTTTAAGTTAGCGACTCTGAACTAATATCTACTACCAACAAATAAATTAGTGGTGTTCTTTATAACGGAATTCTATTTAAGTTCATTTCTTCCTACTTCTTTTTTTATTAACTTTGTTTTCAGATTCGTTTGAAGCTTGTTCCATTTATATTGATCTTGTACCATTAGTAATAGTGTCTCTAGATGTAGAAACACCCCAATAATAACTGATAAAATTACTGATATTCTTCATTTTTTTTTATAAAAGAGAGATAGAGGGACCCTTCCTCCTTACTTCACAGCTCAAACATTTGTAACTCTGTCAAAGATAGAGTATTTCTTGACAAAGAGATTTTCACTAACACTATCAAAACTGAGTTTGTTTCATCCCCAAACCTACCCTCCTCTCCCAGCTCGTGTTTAAATAAGTTTGGAAATCTAAGTCTTCCAAGGTCGGCTCAGCTCCTTCTCTCCAACTCTTCAACTTTTTCAAAGTTCTTTCAATTCATTTTTTTTTCCTTTTTTTTGTGCCATATGGACAGAAAGCCTTATAAAATCACGGTTTAAATATGTAATTACGCTTTTAATGCACACCTAAGCCTAAAAACTATCAATTTTTAAGAAGTTTTCGGCTTCAAATAATGCTTGTGATATTAGAAAAGGGGGGAAATTATTAATACTTATAATAGAAATTTGCAGTTTAGACTAGAAATTGAAAATAAACTACCGTTATTAGAAGTGTTAATCATTCGTAATACTGATAAACTGGATTTTACTATCTATAGTAAACCAACGCAAAAAATATATACCTTCATTTTAATTCAAATCACCCCCCCCCCCCCCCACAAGTTAAAAGTTCAAATATATAAGTTTCATCAAGTTTAGTTCTACCCATCAAAAGTTACACGCCTGAGAAAATTTGGCTGATTTTGGAAAAAGGGGGGAAAGAACCCCTAAAGATTATAGAACCTTAATGAAAATCACACCATCCTATTCAGCCTCAGAGAACCCTACTGTAGAGGTTTCAAGCTCATATCTACAAAAATGTAGAATTTTGTATTTTTGGCCAGAAGAAAGATCACTAATGCGTGTTTATTTGTTTTTTTTTCCATGGGTGATCGTATCGACCCAGTGGTCCTAGAATATCGTAGGAGGTCTCATTGGAACGGAAATTAAAAGTTCTAGTGCCCTTTTTAAGTGACCGAAAAAAAATGGAGGGCAACTAGGCCCCCTCCCACGTTTATTTTTTTCACAAGTCACCCGATCAAAATTTTGAGATAGCCATTTTGTTCAGCATGGCCGAAAATATTATGAATATGTCTTTTAGGATGACTTAATCCCCCGAAGTCCTCGGGGGGGAGGGCTGAAAGTTGTGAACTTTACCCAATGTTAACATATAGTATTGGTTATTGGGAAGTATACAGACGTTTTCAGGGTGGATTTTTTCTGATAGTGGTGGGGAGGGGGGGGGGGTCGAGGCTTTTGTGGGAGGATCTTTCCATGAAGAAAGTTTTCATGGAGGGAGGGACATTGCTATGAAGAGGACGCCGGATTTCCCAGCATTATTAAAATAAGATCAGAAATTAAATAAAAAAAAAAACAAGTTTTTCAACTTAAAGTAAGCAGCAACATCAAAACTTAAAACTAAGAGAAAATATTATTTATATGATTGGTTTCACCCCCTTGTCAATACCTCGCTCTTTAAACCAAAGATTTTTTTAGTACTTTCATAAGAGCTATTTATTCTAATTAACGGCCTTTGTGATTAAGCGGTCATTTTAAAGAATGGGAACAAAATTTGAACTTTAGCTTAAAGAGCAAGGTATTGACTAGGGGGTGAACCCCCTAATATACGTATTAAAAATATATGAATATAGAAGTTCGTTGCGTAAGTTAATTCGTAAGTTACGTATATTTATTACTAATAAAAACGTTCGTAAATAAAATTAAACAAGTTTCGAGAAAGCCATTTAACCAAATAAAAGTAAAAGTATATGCAAATTTTGTTTTAATTATTCATCTACGGTGAGCCAAAATCAAAACCTACATTAATTCAAAAACGTTCAAAAATTAAATAAAAAAAACAAGTTTTTTTAACTGAAAGTAAGGAACGATATTAAAACTTAAAACGAACAGAAATTATTCCGTATATGAAAGGGGCTGTCCCCTCCTCAATGCCTCGCTCTTTACGCTAAAGTTTTACTCTGTCTCACAACCTTATTTTTTAAAACAATAAAAAACTTTAGCGTAAAGAGCGAGGCGTTGAGGAGGGGACAGCCCCTTTCATATACGGAATAATTTCTGTTCGTTTTAAGTTTTAACGTCGTTCCTTACTGTCAGTTAAAAAAAATGTTTTTTTTTTTCATTTAATTCGCACATAGAAGCAGAATTTTTTTTTATCTTAAATATTCTTTTTGGTAACAGATACCCCATCCCTTTTGTCAATTAAATAAAAAAAAGTTTTTTCAACTGAAAGTAAGGAGCAGCATTAAAACTTAAAACGAACAGAAGTTATTACGTATATAAAGGGGGTTGCCCACTCCTCAACACCTCGCTCTTTACGCTAAAGTTTTTTAGTGCTTTTAAAAAAGCGTCTTATTGTTCTAATTAAAACGACCCTTGTGTTTCAAGAGTCATTCTCAAAGAATCGGGACAAAAATTCAAACTTTAGGGTAAAGAGCGAGGTGTTGAGGAGGGGGCAACTCCCTTTATATACTTAATAATTTCCGTTCGTCTTAAGTTTTAATGTTGCTCCTTACTTTTTTTTTTTAAATTTAATTTCGGATCGTATTTTTAAATAATGCCAGGAAGTCTGGCCCCACCTCGACGGAGAATCCCCTCCCCACAAAAATATCCTCTATACAATTCAATCTCGGTAAAAAAATTTACCCCGGACAATTACTCTTAACCACTCCGCGCGTAAAATTGAGACGGAAAAGAGAAAGCAAGACATATAAAAATAATTTTGCATAAGAATTCTGGCAAATTACTCAGGGTCTAATTTCTTCTGACAAGTTCACTCCCTGAAAACTTCCCTCCCCATGAAAAATTCCCCAGTGGAAAATATCCAAGCAGAAAATTTGCCCCCCCCCCCTCGCACCTGAAAATGTATCCATACATACGAATAACAAATACTATACGCAAACAATAGGAAATTTTTAGCTTAAGGACCTTTCCCTTGGGGCTGTGGGGGGGTCATGTTATACCCGAAGGCATAGTTATTGGACTTTTCAACTATGATGAACGAAATGGCTATCTCAAATTTTGATCGGACGATTTTGGGAAAAAAGGGCGGGGAAGGGGGCCCAGTTGCCTTCCAATTTTTTGGTCTCTTAAAAAGACACTAGAACTTTTAATATCCGTTCGAATGAGCCCTCTCCCGATATTCTTGGACCAATGGGTCGATACGATCACTTTGGGAAAAAATAGACACGCATCCGTGATGTTTCTTCTGGCAAAAAATACAAATTCTATATTTTTGTAGATAAAAGTTTGAAACCTCTGAAATGGGGCTCGCTGATATGCTGAATCTGATGGTGTAATTTTCATTAAGATCATTTGACTTTTAGGGGGTGTTTCCCTCTTTTTTGATAGTCAGAAAAATTTTCTCAGGCTCGTAATCTTTGATGGGAAAGACTAAACTTAATGGAATATATATATTTGAAATCAGCATACAAAGGCAATTCTTTTGATATGTCTATTGATATCAAAAATCTGTTTTTTAGAGTTTTGATGACTATTGAGCCGGGTCGCTCCTTACTTACAGTTTGTTACCACGAGCTGTTTATAATACAATGAACCGTAGTTTAAAAAGACATTCCTGTAAAAGCGAAGATATTCTACAATGTGAGACTCCTGATAAGCCCTCAAATATAATTTATGTTCTTTACACCCCAAAAATCACAACAAAATCTAAAAAAAAATGCACAAAAAATAATCTGTATGCAGTTTTCGCTAATAATTTTAAAATCACAAATTTCTTAAACTCCGGTAAAGATAAAACCCCAGCTACACGCCAAAGAAGGGTTTATCAAATACGATGTGACTGTGGCAATTACTATGTTAGCAGAACTCATCAGAATCTAGAAAAACGGCTGCACCATCATAAAAAAGACATAGACAAAGCATTGATTTCTAATAGTTCTAATAACCCCTTTGATTCTGCTTTAGCTCGCCATATATTTAATAATCCCATTCACAGTATACTTTTTGAAAAATCTTCTCTCATTAGTAATGATTTGGAGATAAGACAGGTGGTTCGGGAATCAATTGAATTAGACTGAAAATAAATAATAACATTTCTATAAATAGAAACTTGGGGGAATAATCACTAAATTCTTTATAGTCAAATTTTATTAAAAATAACCTAACAAAATATTTTACTAAGCCAATTGACAATAGTATTGAACCCGTTACAAAAAGGCCTTTGAGGCTAGCTGCAAAAAAAAGAAAAGTACAAGATTAGCTTTAAAAGCTTGTATTTAATTATTTTATTCTATTTAATTTGAATGAAATTACCATCCCACATCATTTTCTTTATCGGCCCTGGTTGAGCTTCGTTGAAGTAAGTATGCTAGGGCTGTTTTAAAAGTTTTTTAAAAATATTTTTAGTTTAAAGTTCGCATTTTAATGTAAGTAGGTTTTAACTAGTGTGAAAAGACAAATATGGAAAAGAATTTTTTTGAGAATCACAATTTATTTTCTGTACTCAGCAAAGTTTCCTTTCGCCCTTTGTCTAGCCTTGCCCCAAACTTTAAGAATCGGAATAACAGAAAAAAAAAACGCAACAAAAAAAAAAGCAGAAATAAAAGCAAAATAACCTAAAATAAAATAAATGAAACCAAATTGTAGAAAAATAGCCTAAATAATAGACTGTAAAATGAAACATATCTAAGGTGATAAGGTCGTAGTGCTCAACCTAATCCGCTTAAGTCATAGCTGAAAAGAATAATTACAATTCTTAGACAAATGTAGGCTACCGTATTTCGAAATATCAAATTCTCGGAATTTCCATTATAGACCTAGTTTATGAGCGTTGCCACAATACAGATGTTTCAATCCAAAAGATTAGTCCAAGAAGTTGAATTAGTCCAAGAAGTTATAATTTTAGTCCAAGAAGTTATAATTTTAGTCCAAAAGATTAGTCCAAGAAGTTATAATTTTAGCAATTCAAGTGTTGAAAAAACATGATAAGGTTGAATCTCTTAACACATCCATTATATCGTGCGTTCTTTGATACTTACAAAAATTGAATGGAGGTAAGGACACAGAACTAAAACGTAGCCATGCATAACAGTATATTTGGAGCAACAGAAGGCAAGGTTATATTCACAATCAGGAGTGAATCTCCAGAATTTTATTGGGGGGGGGGCAAGAGGGGTCCATATCTGGATAGTCAAAGGGCATGGGATGTATAACATTTTTTCTCCGCATTATTGGGGGGCAACTGCCCCCCTAGCCACCCCAAACGATGCCCCTGCTCACTATGGGTCGTATAAACCATTTGTTATGATTATTTGTTTGAAAATTCGTTTCATAAAACAAAGAGACGAGTCATAAAGAAAAAAAGTTAAAAAAAAACGTACACAACTCGCAACAATAAATGCTAATGAAGACAATAAAACTTGTGAAGATAACTCATTCTCTTCGAAGGAATAAGAAAAAAATACTTGGAGATCCTTCAAAATATTATTTATATTTCAGGAAGAAAGTGCATAGCCCCTTCCTTAGTTTAGAATAACTTCTTAAAGCTCTTCCTTTATGCACAGGTCCTTTGATGGATGAAGATAAAGTTATTAAATGGCTTGTCGTATTAAAGAGTAAGCATAACTTTTGCATGTGCTTTTAATTTGCTGTGTTTAAGTTTAAAACTTAATTTGATTGTAGTTTCACTGTGTTGGTACTTTGCACTAGGACAAGTTTGAAATTGACAAGTTTACAACTTTTTTTCTTATTCAATAAAGAGTGCCAAAGTCGCAAAACTTCGAATGGAGATGATCCGTGTTTTTTTTTTTTTTTTTTTTTTTTTTTTTTTTTTTTTTTTTTTTTTTTTTTTTTTTTTTTTTTTTTTTTTTACTGGCTATTGGTACATAGAATAAAATCTAATAGAACCAGCCATAGTAACCTACGAGATCTTATGATTTTTTTTTTAAATGATTCAGTGATTGCTTTCAATAAAACGGAAAATGTATTCTATGATTATATGGAAAACAAATACAGAACAATCTTGCATGTGTTTGCTCTAGCTTAAAATATGCTGGAGGTTTACATTTGAAGTGTGCCAATTTGCTCAATGTTTTTTTTTGTGGCATCTTTCACCTTATCAGGCTTGTAAAATGTAGAGCCTGGTTTTTCTCTAAAGAGCATTTTAAATAGGTCATTTCCCTAGAAGGGTGTCTGTTGAACTTCCTTTTAAAGGAATCAAAAGACAAATTATCAGGGATAATCTTTCTCGGGAGAATATTCAAATTTGAGGTGAGTGTCTTGCAAAGGTGCTCTTGAAATAATCAGTGCTGGCTGTCTCTTCTTGTTTAGCCTAAATTCTATTTATTTATTATAGTGTAGAAAATTTGAATTTACTTTTTTTGTAAAGCTGGAGTAAAACAAAGAATTTAGATTATGCATGGTGTACCAAGGACAGAGTGTTTCCTGAAACTTGAAAATTTATAAGATGGAGTATAATTTTTTTTTAACAAACAAAAGCTTGTTTTCTCATTTATTGGAATTGAAGTGTACATTGTATACTTATCGAATATGTAAAAATAACTTGGATTTATTTTAAGGAAGTGTGTTAAATATTAAGAATAAGGTAGTGTTAAATATAACATTGTTTTATTTTAAAGCAAAATTTCAATATTGATTTTAGGTCTAGAGGGTATAATTCTTGTCAACTGATTAGTTTGCTATTTTGTCAACTTAATTTCAACAGACATGTTGTACACGTTAACTTCTCTTATGCTTGACCTGACTTAACTCCTAGGTATCCTCATTAAATTCTATTGTTCAAGTTCAAGTTCTTTTAATTTCTCCTTAAATCACTACAAGACAAAATACCATTTGTACAATATGAATCAATGGAAAAGAAAATATTTACAGAGGGTGCCTAAACAGTGAGTTTACTCGAAAACAGGCACCCTAAAAAAAAGAAAAAAAAAAGAATAATAATAATGACAAATCATGAAAAGAAATAATAATACATTAGATATACACGGAAGAAAAATGAGACACCACACTGAACCCAAAGCCCACACCTCAAATCAAAATATTACCACATAATTAAAGTTTTATCAACAATAGCACCGGTCTACATGACTTCATATAAATAAAGTTATTAGATATAGTTTGAATTTAGCTTTAGAGACTGGAATAGAAAAACGCCAATCTATATTACTTTCATAAATATTCCAGAACTTTATTGTTGAATTTTTAGGAGAAAATCTGGATCTTTCTGTTCGAATTCTAGGGCAAGGTAATTTGGCTGAACTTCTTCTTAAACAATAATTATTGTGGACAAAAGAAAGTAAAGAGAAGTTGCTAGAATTTAAAGCCAATGGTAATAATTATTTTATTTGTTTTAGTCTGAAAAGGACACAATGTGCAGGAAGGACTAGATCAACTGGCAATATTCTTAAAAATGTATAAAGGCTCTTAATAGGGGATTTATCGGGGAGGGAAGATGGGGAAGGAAGGAGTGCTTTTAACGTACGAAGGGCTTTATTTTGAAGACGTTGAAGGGGCTTAATTAGAGATTTGAAAGTATTTAGATAAACAATCGGACAATAAGTAAAATAAGAATGGATTAGAGAATAATAAACTGACTTAAGAGCAGGAAAAGGGAGGTGGAATCTTAGATACCGCAGTGACCCCACATTCCTTCCTAGCTGTATCCTAACCTATCAAGATGAAGTTTCCAAGATAAATTTTCATCAACGGTTAGCTCTAGATACTTACAAGACTCCTTCCTGGTAATGGTAACTAGTTCTCCGTTAAAACGGACAGATATTTGAAAAATCGACAGTACGGCATTTGAAATTCGAGAGAAGATGATAAAATGGGTCTTCGAAGAATTTAACACCATACCGCAGTGACCAAGTCAGCAAACCAATGCAATAGCTTCTTTAGACCAAAACAGAGGTTTTCTCTGACGGTTTATTCATCTCTACCTGTGACAGAATTAGACGTGTCGTCTGCGAATAGTAGAGCAAGTTCCTCATCGGTGATAGTGTCCAGAAGGTCATTGGAGTATATTAAAAATAGTAGTGGTCGAAGAATTGAACCTTGTGGTACTCCTACCTTTTCAGAACATGGCGTTTTTACCGACCTTACAGCACCTCCATCCACAAATTGATTCCAACCACTGAGGTAAGACTGGATGAGTAAGAGAGCATTACCTCTGATTCCGCAGTTGTCAAGCTTATCCAGAAAAATCAGATGACAAATCGCGTCAAACGCTTTTTTTACATCCACAAATATTGTAGCTGGTATCACGTCACGGTCCATTGCATCATTCGAAAACTATAGCAAAACCAGTATAGAATATTCGATTGAGTGCCCAGGCCTAAATCCAAACTGATGCTTGTTGAAGAAGCTAGACTTAGTCAGATAATTCATCAGTCTGTTGTAAATGCAACGCTCCATAACTTTGGAAAAAGCAGAGAGAATAGAGATAGGGCGGTAGTTTGAAGGCAGCTTGGGGTCGCTACCTTTGTGGAGGGGTATAACCTTCGCCGACTTAAAGACAGTATGAAAGATGCCATCTTTAAATGAAAAATTGATGATGTGTGCGATAACGCCGACATAGCAATCGATGGTCTTCTTTATGAGGTAATTTGATGACCCATCTGGACCTTCGGAGTGACCGTTTTTCATGGCTTGAACAATCTTTAGCAGTTCGTCCTCAGTGACTGGCGACAGAAACATAGAGAAGCAAGAAGGTGAAGGTAAGTATTTTTTGTAATTATCCGTGACGACAGTTGAAAGGCCATAAGCTTCCTCTATGGTTGCTTCTCCAATGCATGCAAAAAATTCATTTAACATGTTGGCTACTTCTTGTTGGGATGTTGAAGATGTTCCATCAGGCTTGGTTATGATCTCAGGAAACGTATTAGTTTTTTTTTATTCAGGCATTCATTTATCAGTGTCTATGTCTTCTTTGGCGATCCTTCTGCTTCATGAAACTGCTTTTGGTAGTAAGCCTGTTCAGCTTTCCTGAGTAGGGTTGTCAGAGTGTTTTTATAATTCTTGAATTCTGTACCAAGTATATCAGGATTATTATTATATTACCTGAATAGCATATTTTTGTGTTCAATACTGGTTAGTAAGCCTTGGGTGATCCAAGGCTTTTTCGGGGTAGCATACCTGGAGCGCTTTTTTCGAAAAGGGGCAGGCAGAGTCAAGGGCAGAAGAGAATTTCTCAATAAATAGGGTAGCCATTGCATTTGGGTTGGCTTCTTCTTCGCTACAAGCCAATTTAGCTCTCAAATTTTGTAAGGATTTATCATCAATAGTCCTTCTTACTTAACCCGAATATAAATTCGGGTTAGATTTCAGTCTATTTATCAAAAATTCACCAAGTAACATAGAGTGATCCGGTTCATCAGTTAATACGACATAACTCGAATGTAGATTGACATTCGTAAACATATTGTCAATAACTGATGCCGACTGTTCACCATTACGTGTTGGTATTCTTGTTGTTGGAACCAATCCGGCAGAAAAGCAAGTAGTTAGTAAATCTACAGGTAGAGATCTTAATTCTTATGTCTCCGAACTCACCAGTCCCAAATCTATATTAAAATCACCCATAAAAATCACTTTATGGTTCTTAAAATTCATCCCTTGTTTTAGATCATTCAACTTACGAATAAAATTTGACGCACTTGACGCACTTCTTCTTACCAGACTTGATCTCAACCATTAAAAATTTAAACTCCATCTCTTGATACAAATCATTAAAATCCAAAATTTTACGGATAGGGAGATTCTGGTCAATAAACACGGCAAGTCCACCTTTCGAACGGGTAGACCTGTTTCTAGTAACTATCCTGTACCCAGATACACCAACCAAAGAACTATTACCATCACTAAGAAAAGTCTCACATAGTCCCAGAATACCAATACGATTACTATAAAGGAATGTGGATAGAAAATCTAAACTACTAAGCACTCCTCTACAATTCCAAAACGCGATACGGGAGGATTCTAACTGATTAAATGGAGGGATTTTGTCATTATTTATATATTTACTACGAGGAAAAGACTGATAAAAAGATCAGAAGATTCATCACCAGTTGATCCTACCGATTTAAATAATTCATTTAGGTAAAGTTGTTTTTTCTCAAAATCATGGAGCCGGTCCGATGTTCTCTCATTTAACAATTTTTATCATAATAATATCATACACATAAAACTTACCAAAATCAATATGAAATGATAGGCTAATGAGTAAAAGGTGGTACCTCGGATAATTCCCAGCATACGAGGAGTGAGAAGGTCGCCTAACTAGATCCAAATTGAACTATAGCAATACAGACATTTGGGTCTCCAATCTTGACAGCGCAACAACAAGCTTGTTTGCTGCGGAAGGACAAAACGAGCAGAAAAAGAACTTTTTTTGCACAACTAGAGCTAGACAGAAAAGACGGAAATCATGAAAATAATCACACATAATAACAAGGCACAAAAAACATACCATGACGCGATCAATTCCTATCTCTTTTTTCACTCGCGGAACATAATAATAAATCAAAATCGATGTCACAACTAATCCATTAACTAATCCGGACGCTAGACCACGAAGACGAAGCAGATCCTTTAATTTCAAGCCATATCTCTATGCCTTTTCGACGAACCCGAGAAGACGTTATTTCGCCTTTCGCTTTTATCTCACGTGATTTGGCCAATAGCTCACTTCTTCGGATATTCAGTTCAGGCGGCAAGTCTCTGCAAATAACGATGCCACTGGCCTTAAGTTTACCGACGTTTGACATTATATTTTGAATCTCATTTTCGGACTCTAACGATACAATCAAAGGCTTCACTTGCTTTTGCTTACTTTTGCGTTGGCGAGAGTCAGTAATACGAGTATTTGCCGAACGAGAAGTAATGCGATAGCACTTCGTTATCATTACTGGCTCATGAATTCCTAGCTTATTCACAAAAAGGTTTTTCACATTAGCTTCAGGCGTTTCATTAGATTTTTCTTCCGGTAATCCGTGAATCAACAAGTTAAGCTTTCGGTTTTTTACTTCAAAAGGAAGCAATCGTCTCTTTAGAGCTTCAGATTAAAGCTTCTGCTCCTCTAGTGCAGATTCTAGTTCAACTATTCCTGAATCACCACGTTATTGCATCACTTTTTAACGACGCAACTTCCGCCGAAATTGAGTCTAGCTTGCTGGAAAACTCCACCTGAGACGCAATTATCTTGTCCAGTTTGTCTCCGAATAAATTAACAAATTTGTGGAATGACGACTGAGTGAGTATGACATCAAGGAGGCACACTTTTGCCTCTATAAAGAGGCGACCCACCACAATGTTAAGCGATTTCAGGTCCTAGAGGTCGCAGAGAGACGGCGGTAATCGCATTTTGTAGCCCAAGCTCAAACTAAGAAACTTGCAAAATTTCATCCTCCTCCGACTTTATCTTCATGGGGTAAACTGGGCCGGAAGTTTGGACCCTCCCACCACAGCCCCCCTTTAACGTTGTCCGATTGGGCTGAAATTTAGAGGTTAAGCTTTCCTTTGGCCCGGGAGCTTGTCCTCGAAATTTCAGCTCAATCCGATCACTCCTTCCCTGTTTTCAAAAAACCAAATATAGCCACTTAAAATTCATTTCTTTTTTTTTTCTTAGCCACGCCTACAGGCCACAGTTGGCAACGGATCCGGGTGAATGAGGACTCATTCGAAGCAGAATTCGACCTGTTAGGGCCTTTTGATATTTTCAGACCGAAAAAATTATCCCCCGAATTTACATTTACGAAAAACCTTAGTTTTTTTCAAATAATACAGATAAACAGGTTAGACATGCTTTGTTATGAAAATATCTGCGCGTCAATTTTCATAACAAAGCATGTCTAACCTGTTTATGTGTATTATTTGAAAAAAACTACGTTTTCTAAAGAGTTAAAGAGGCTGAGTTACAAGGTCAACCCTTAAAACGTATAGGGATTAGGAGGCACAGTTGGGGGGGGCTGTTAAAGAGCCTGACTCACAAGTTCGAACCTTAAAACGTACAGGGATTAGGAGGCACCCTGTACGACGTGATTTGAGTATTCAGGAATTAAAAGTCTTAACACAAGAATGTTCAAGAGCGGGGGGTTTGGGGGGCGGCAGCCCCCCAACTTCAACTCCTGACACGATCAGCTAACAGTTAGTCAAGCAATAGTAAGTAATAAACTGTACAAAAACGTGCAGAAATTATTTGAAAAAAACTACGTTTTCTAAAGAGTTAAAGAGGCTGAGTTACAAGGTCGAACCTTAAAACGTACAGGGATTAGGAGGCACAGTTGGGGGGCTGCCGCCCCCCAAACCCCCCGCTTTCGCAGCCTTTAAATAAAAAAAAAGTTTTTTAAACTGAAAGTAAGGAGCGACATTAAATCTTAAAACGAACAGAAATTATTCCGTATATGAAAGAGGCTGTGCCCTCCTCAACGCCTCGCTCTTTACGCTAAAGTTTTTATTGTTTAAAAAAAGAGTTGTGAGAAAGTCAAACTTTAGCGTAAAGAGCGAGGCGTTGAGGAGGACACAGCCTCTTTCATATACGGAATAATTTCTGTTCGTTTTAAGATTTAATGTCGCTGCTTACTTTCAGTTTAAAAAACTTTTTTTTTATTTAAAGGCTGCGAAAGCGGGGGGTTTGGGGGGCGGCAGCCCCCCAACTGTGCCTCCTAATCCCTGTACGTTTTAAGGTTCGACCTTGTAACTCAGCCTCTTTAACTCTTTAGAAAACGTAGTTTTTTTCAAATAATCTTACAATACGTCAAAATCCGCCAAGTGAAATCTTTAGTTTATTCCATGACAAATGGTACTCTGATTACCTTAATTGGTATTTCACTTGGCAAATATCCACAAACAGGTAGCACAGATGCAATTACCCTAGGTTCACACAGATGTTCACACAGGAGTGAAATTCGCCCATCGCCGCAATTTAGTTGCAAACTTTGGCAATTTTAGTTGCTTCGTCAAGCAACTACCCAGAGTTGAAAAAATCCAACTTTAATCGGGCAACTGAGCGATTTTTCGAGCATTTTTTTCAAAACAACAGCAACGATGGGAGAAACAAATGAAAACGATCAAACTGAGAAGTTAAATTATGGCTGTCCAGGGTAGCTCGTCTACATGTTCACCTTGAAATTAATACAAAGTAGATTGCAATTTTTACCTGGAACACCCTCCAAGTGTAGGGTGCACCTGAGCATTGTTGCCTACTATTGTTTATGCCCTACACAAAACTGATATGAGCACAGCAATGTCTTGGTTTTTATCAGCAAGAAAAAATAGTGTTCAACTCACTGTATTTCTCTTCTTCTTTCGCCTTCTCACAGCAAGGGAAAGAAGTAAAACATCATTCTGATCCATTTCAACCACGCTCTTTTAATTTTGAATATTTTGCGGGTAAAAGTTGGACGACGTAAAAATCCTGTGTGAACATAACGGCTACTAAAATTGCTCATCGATGCAATTGACGAATATTGCCTATCGCAGCAACTGCTTCTGTGTGAACCTAGAGCTAGTCAAGCGTTGAAATGTAGTTTTTGTATAAATCCTCTTTGAAATAAGCCCTCAAGAAAGGGTTTCTAGTGAAGTGTGGTAGGAAATGGGAATCCAAGGGCTCAGAACTTTAAGAAAATACGAGAAGCTACTGTTTCTGAAGCTTCGTTTTGTGCCAGAGCGATGTCGTCACCTGTTAATTTTAGAACTAAATCTCAAATTTTCCGGGTAAGACAATTTGTTCTGCTTATTCTGGTAATAACTTAAATAAAAATATTTTCTAAGAAAGAAGTTTCTGAAAACAGAAGTAAAGAACCACAAGAAAACACAAAAAACACAAGACTAGCAGAAATTAACACATATAATAAATCAAAGTTAATGAACAGAAATTCCTATCAAAAACAATAAGTAGAACAACAGGGAAACTTTTTATACAAGACAATGGAACGCAATTTTAAATGAATATTTCGACCCTATATCCAAGGGCTGTCCTCAGCAAAACAAACGAGAAAAAACAAAATGAAAGAAACTCACATTAAAATTCAATCATTAAAACGGAAAAAAGTTGTTTTTTAATTTTCAAAACAGTTCATCATACTTCAAGGAAGTCCAACCAGGCTATTTATGCTATTTAATTCCTCTCAATGAATAAATGAATTTCAAAGCGAAGAGGAATACTGTTCTAGATACTGTATAGATACGATTTTTTGTATTTCCATTGAAAAGACGAAAAAATCAATCCCTCCCCCTTCTATATGTAGAAATTTTTTTTTGCATTTTATTAAAAAAGAAAACTGATCTTCCATACTTAGTTTTGGAATTAAACGTAATATAAATCACTAAAATTAAGCCTTTGCGTTACTGGTACACGTGAATGAATATTAAACACTGAGTGGAGAATATTCTAATAATCACCATATTCGGCAGCCCGTCTGCTAGTATTGAAAAAATGTTTAGTACGACTTACCTATAAGCCACGTAATTCAAACTAAGGTACATTTTGGTTCGAATATTTGATGTTTTATACCACATTATTGCTTTCTGAAAGATTTGGTGCTTAGTTCTTAAGTAGTAATTCTCCGTAATTGATGTGGCACTGTTATCCATTGTATTTTACTTATTTTTTTGTTTAAAGAAAATTCTATAGTGTTTTAAGAATTAAGATCTGATTGCCTAGATAGAGCTTAAGGGCCGAGTTTATTCATCTTTTCTTAAAGCAGTTATATGCAGCCTAAAGGGGGTGCAATTCTATTTGAATTGTACCCATTAAATGAGCTTTTTTGTGTACTATTCCTGAAAAATTAATATTAAAAAATTCTATTAAAAAACATATTACATTAATATTAAAAACTGTATGATACAGCTAGGCTAGAAACTATAAATTCACAAAAGGTACAACTAATAAAATATCTTATAAACTAGTAAAAAAACTAATAAAACTAATAATAATAAAACTAATAAAAAATAAAATAACGTTAATGAAATGAACTAAATCACGGTAAAAATTTCAAGAATGAATTTTTCCTACGCTATAATATTTTTTGATTATATGACATTTACCTCATTTTAATCTTCATAATGATTTTTATTCTGTGGTTCAGAACATATTTTTCCTTTGTATTATTACTATATACTATCTCTATTTTTTAAAAAGGAAAGCTTATCCTAGACACATTTGTAACGGTGCCTAGGGGTATCCTAAGTACATAATTTTTACGACTTCCAAGGTTTCTCTATTATTTTCGTGGGATTTTCCTGTTTAACATTTATTAGGTTCCGACATAGGATATCCCCCTATATATGTACCTGGATTATAGTCTTATAAAAAAACGAAGTGTCTCTTTCAGTTGATTAGCAAGCCTAGGTATATAAGCCTGTCTTTGTAATTTCTTTACCGATATACTGAATCCTTAAAATTTAAGATATTCATGCTGGTTAGAATAAACTTGCCTTAATCTCAAATTTTGAGACCCCCCCCCCAAAAAAAAAAACAATAGAAGAAGTTTTTTGTCTAAAAAGATTGAATGTCTTAAGAAAGCCCTCATGTGCCGTTATGGGTGTGGTGAAAGAGATTTTTTGCTATCTTTGACAAAGTTATACAATGATTTGAGAATAAGAGTTCTCATTGTAGGTAAACTAGTTGTTCCATACTGCTTCCGTACTGCTTCAGGGTTTGATTTTGTTTTTCTTGTCACTAAATTTTTGGAAAGAAAAGTATGAATTTGCCTCAGCTACTGGATAAATGATGTTTACTAAAAATGTAAACACGTCATTCATCTTTTCATTACTTAACTTTTTTCGATATTTTGTTCTGTTTAAGTAGGCAACAATAATGATAATCATAACAAAGATTATAATGTTAATGATAAATAATAATAATAATGACAGGAAGGATAAAAAACATTGATTGTAATATAATATTAATAAGACTTGAACAAATCAAGACACAAAATTGTTAGGTATTACGAACCTGCAACTGTTTCAATCACTAAAGTTTGTCTCTAGATGTACTCCTTTCTGTTTTCTGTTTTCTTTGTTTAACTTTAACTGTTTTGATTACTTAAGTTTTTGTCTATATTTACTCTTTTTCTGTATTCTGTTTTTTTTTTTTTTTTTTTTTTTTGTTAAACTCCTCATAAGACTATTGCCTCTTTCTAATTCCATTTACTCTATATTAATATACTAGTTAGAACTGTTTCGAGTTTGGAGTAACTTGGTGCTTATTCTTTAATATGGAGACTTTACTTAAATTATTGACTTTCAATTTATTTGTATTTGTTGTCTAGATGAAGTTGCTTCCACTGGGAAGAAACCGTCGGAGGTTTCTAAAAAGCTGCGAGACCACTGCCAAATCATTGGATTACCAGCTAAAAATGACCCAAAGCTCCTTGTGCAATATAAGTGTTGTACTGCTGGTCAGATTGCGAATCGTATAACTAATCACATCGATTCTGACGTCGACTCTGACAATGATGGTGTACCTGATTATTTAGATAAAGATGTTAATAACAACGGAATTACTAATGTGTTTGAAATAGATAGAGATGATGATGGAATTCCAGACTATCTAGATGAAGATGACGACGGTGATGGCATCCCGGATAATTTAGAGGATTCTGACAATGATGGAGTACCAGATTCTGAAGATAATGATGACGATAATGATGGAATTCCTGATGCTATTGATGATGATGGTGATGACAATGAAAAACTGCCAAACCCTTTGGAAGCAGATACTGATGGTGATGGAATTCTGGATCATCTAGACAATGATGATGATGATGATGGTATTCCTGACTATCTTGATAATGATGATGATGGAGATGGAATCTCAGATTCAGAAGAAAAGGATGATGACGGTAATGGAGTACCTAACAAGCTTGATAATGATGTTGATAGTGTAGATATCACTAACAATGTTGATGATGGCAATGATTTAGACGACTCACCTGATATTCGAGAGCTGGACAAAGATGGTGACGGTATTCCAGATCATTTCGATAATGATGATGGTAATGAAGAAGCACCTGCACTTCTCGACAATAACCAAAGTGACACAACAAATACTATTGAAGCAGATACAGACGGTGATGGTATACCAGACGAGTTTGATGACGACGATGATAATGACGGTGTCCCTGACCATCTTGATAATGATGACGATGGAGACGGTGTACTAGACAGCATTGAAGCAGATACAGACGGTGACGGAATTCCAAACAGCCTTGATGAAGACGACGATAACGATGGTATTTCCGATATTTTGGAAGATGACGGTGACAAAGATGGTATTCCGAACTATTTAGATGATGATGACGATAATGACGGGGTCATTGATCGATTTGATGACGATGACGATAATGATGGTATACCAGACGAGGAAGAACTTGAACCAGAAGAAAACGTCTTTCAAACCCTCGGGTCTCACATTAAAAGTGCTGGAAAAAATGTCTTAGAAAAAATTAAGAAACATTTCCGACCAATTAAGACCCTACATGTGCCAGTCAAAGCCTTAAAAAAGAAATCAAAAAACTTATAAGTGGGGATTCTGCTCAAAGGCAGGATCCCAAATCAAAAACAATTTTCAGAGAATCTCAAGGATTTATGGGATTAATTTCTCTGTTTTCGTCGGATTTTGTTAAGGATGTCACTACAAAGGGTAAGGGTGTTCTGCTTTGTGTGGACCCCTCCCTTTTCTGGCATGATCTGATTCTTGATATGCACCAAGTTTCTCCTGCTCGATTTGAATATTTAGCTTAATTTAACCCCATTAACAATTTATTAGCACTATGTCCATTTTAAATTTTGGCTTAAAGACAATTCCTTTATTCCCGAAAAATTGAAATGTAAATTTCTTTGTCATTGCATGCTTATCAAATCTGTTCAAATGTTTCTCTGCTCATGCTAACCTCAAGAAAGGTGTTTATCAACCTTACTACCTGCTGAAGAACCCTTAAAACAAATGATATGTGTTAATCAACCCTTGCACATAATATTTATCATCCTTTTGCGATTGAACATTTTTTTTATCTTATTTATTTTACAAGTGAAACTAAATAAGGCTCTCATTGCTTAAAAATGATATCTGATAACAGTAAAACAAGTATCTAAATTTGAGAGACTGACCAGGTGAGTTAGGGTTCTCAGGATAATCAGTAAAGTAGTATAGATGGCATTACCAGTAAAGACTATGAGGCACTGGTAGGACCATTATTTACTAATTTTGGTGCTCAGAATAATTATTGAAATTGATGTAGATTGCATAATTTTGCCCGAGGTAGTATCATGTAGTCTACACACGTAGGGGTAACACACTTTTATGTATGTAGGGTAGCAAGAGATCATTAATTGTTAAAACCGTAACACTAGGAAACAAGGGCGCCGGCAGAAAATTTTCCAGGGGTGGCAGACGCCTAAACAGCAGTGGTGGTTGGGTGACGGTTTAGATGTTTTACGGTACCAAAATACGACTTTACCCCGAAGACGACGAACTTGCAACCGATTTAAAATCCTGAGAAGCCAATTGATTTAAAAGTATCAATAACTATATTTTAGGCTTCCCAGTTGCAAAAGAAGTAATGCCACACGGTGGTAGTACTGGATTCGACCAAGTTGATTTGTTTTATTTGTAATGAAATTATGCTATGTTTGGTAATCAGTAATTGCGTATCAGCTATAATGAGGGGGTGTGAGTCATTGTTTAGGTGGGGGTAGGGTAGATTCCTACAAAAGTACTTTTTAGTGGACAAACTGCTTACCCTTCATGAGTCTTTAGATAAATGTTGAGAGAGGAAGGGGGAGTATGAATTAACTGAAATGTTTCTCTGTACAACTAATTTGTTACATTGAAAAAAATATAAAGGCTATAAAAAGGCTCTTATACTTTCGTTATTGACAAGGATCGTTTTTTACTTACCATTCATTACTATGAAGAACTTCAGGGAAACTGGATTCCAGTTAGCGAAACTATATTCCAGTTAGCAAAACTGGAATATTGCTTTTAATAATTTACTCAGGGAGTAGCTTCAAAACTTCAGGGTATATACCAAAAATAAAATGAAACAAAATTCATGAATTGACATAAACGGAGAATCAAATACCCAATGTTTGGAATTTTGCATGAATAAGAACCTTATCATATGAGTTCGATTTTAGGTTGTTACGACCCTTTACTTACGGACCTTTAGAAATTTTCCAAAAAGTAAACATTTTTCAGTTTTTTTTTTGTTTTTTTTTTTCACAAGAATGTATCCTTAATGACACATAGTCCAAAGCTTTCGACCATTTAGTTTCAATTTTTGTCATTTTAAAAGAAAATCGACCTTTTTGTGTCTTCTTGCATCAAACAGTTCGTGGTAACGAACTTTAAGTAAGGAGTGACCCGGCTCGATAGTAACTGAAACTCTAAAAAACGGAATTGTGATACCAATCACATTCATTTCACCAATCATCACCAACCAATCATTTCAAATATATAAGTTTCATCACGTTTAGTCTTACCCATCAAAAGTTAGGCGCCTGAGAAAATTCGCCTTATTTTCGAAAAAGGGGGAAACAACCCCTAAAAGTCATGGGACTTTAATGAAAAAGACACCATGAGATTCAGCGTATCAGAGAACCCTACTATAGAAGTTTCAGGCTCCTATTTGCAAAAATGTGGAATTTTGTAATTTTTGCCAGAAGAAAGATCACGGATGCGTTTTTATTTATTTATTTTTTTTTTTCCAGGGGTGATCGTATCGATCCAGTAGTCCTAGAGTATCGTGAGAGGGCTCATTCTAACGAAAATCAAAAGTTCTAGTGTCTTATTAAAGTAACCAAAAAAATGGAGGGCAACTGGGCCCCCTTCCACGCTTTTTTTTTCCCGAAGTCAGTCAATCAAAATTTTGAGATGGCCATTTTGTTCATAGTCAAAAACCTAATTATTATGTCTTTGAGGATGACTTAATCCACCACAGTTCCCAGGGGAAGAGCTGTAAGTTATAAACTTTGCCCATTGTTTACATATAGTATTGGTTATTGGGAAGTATACAGGCGTTTTCAGGAGGTATTTTTTCTTGTGGGGGGGGGGTCGGAGAAGGGGGTTACGGGGGGGAATCTGTCCATAGAGGATGTTTCCTTGGGGGAAGGGACATTTCTACGAAGGGGGTACCTGATTTTTTTCAAACTGAAAGTAATGAGCAATATTAAAACTTGAAATGAACAGAAATGATTACGTATATGAGGGGGTTCTCCCCCTATTCAATACCTCGCTCTTTACGCTAAAGTTTTTTATTTAGTACTTTCAAATGAGCTATCTATTCTAATTAACCGGCCTTTGTGATTCAGGGGTTTGTGATTCGAACAAAATTCATACTTTAGCGTAAAGAGCGAGATATCGACTAGGGAGTGAACTCCCTAATATACGTAATAAAAACATACGAATATAGAAATTCGTTACGTAAGTTAGTTCGTAAGTTACGTCAGAACGAAATTTCGAGAAAGCCATTTAGCCAAAAAAAAGGAAAATTAATATGCAATTTTTTTAAATTATTATTCATGTGCGGTGAGCCTAAACCAAAGCTGCATTAATTCAAAAACGTTCATAAGTTAAATTTAAAAAAACAAGTTTTTTAACTGAAAGTAAGGAGCGACATTAAAACTTAAAACGAACAGAAATTATTCCGTATATGATAGGGGCTGTCCCCTCCTTAACGCCTCGCTCTTTACGCTAAAGTTTGACTCTGTCTCACAACTTTAATTTTTAAAACAATAAAAAACTTTAGCGCAAAGAGCGAATCGTTGTGGAGGGGACAGCCCCTTTCTTATACAGAATAATTTATGTTCGTTTTAAGTGTTAATGTTGCTCCTTACTTTCAGTTAAAAAAAACTTGTTTTTTTTCATTTAATTTGTGTAAAAAGCTGACTATTTTCACCTGACACGTACACATGATTTTTTTTTTTTTTTATTCCTTTGTTTGTCAATAACAACTTTTTAATAATTTCAATAAGATGTATCAATATATTTGAATATATTTATATTTTTGGGGGGAGGGGGTAATTCTAGTCAAAATAACAAAAATATTTCCTGCCACTATTAAATAAGAATCAAAAAGAATTAAGCGCAATTTGAAAAAAATAAATTATAATACACGAAAAAGAATTATAATACACGCGCAAACACACACAAAGAAAGACACACACTACTAGCTCAAGGCACATAAAGTTAATTTCTTACAATTCTACTAAAAACCCTTAATGTTTTTGAAAATTTGAGGTCTGATTCAAGTGAGTCCCAGAAATTATTCCCAGCAATAATTATTGTGGGTACTTGTATGAAATACCCCCTACCTAATATTCTTCATCTAAGTAGAACCTAAGTATAACCAATTTATTTGTCGATGTTTAAAAAAAAAAAAATTGAGCTATATATTTGCCCATTGGGGGGGGGGGTTAATGCCTCTGTACTTTCCATAGTTTAGTTAATAAAGTATTATATTTTCATCATTTGTTTTATATTTCATTGGGATTGAGCGTCAGACAAACATACCCGCTATATATTACCCCAACCCCCGTAATATGCAAATATATAGCCCAAATTTGTTTCTAGCGTAATACATTCAGTGGCGGATCCAGAAGGGGGGGGGAGCCCCCCCCTAGTGTAGTCTAAAGTAGTGTAATTTACTTAATTAACTCAAGTTTGCGTTGATTAAACTTGCTCCTCACGCAAGTTTATCGGATCAACCTATTTTGCGCCCCCCCTAAATTTGTTTTAAATCAACCTGTTTTGCCCCCCCCCCCCCTAAAAAAATCCTGGATCCGCCCCTGAATACATTTTAATCTTACTTTTGTAAATTTTATTAGGATTGAGCGCCAGAGAAACACATATGAAGAATATTTGGTGGGGGTATTTCATACAAGTCTCGCAAGTACCTTATTATGTCCTATTTTACAGGTGACCCTTCCGAAGAGCAAAGAGTATTGGACTGGATATTTGAAAATCGTAATGAACAGAGTATAGTAAACATTTCAAGAGCAACCCTCAATGACCTAGTAACAGAAAGAGACTACATTGCAGTGATTTTCTGTAAGCTTATGTTATTGTTATTATTGGTGAAAAAAGTTAACGTTTCATTTTTTTTTTTTTTTTTTTTTTTAGCTACTTGTGTAATTTCGTCAAATATGACTCTGACCATTATTAGAATTAAATATAACAATAAGCCCAGGCACTAATTCTTTTGTGCTATCTAATGAAAGAATAAACACTACCTTTTTCTTTTCCTTTTAACTAAGGGTAAAACCACTATTAAAATATACCCCTCCTCCTTTTCAGACTAAAAAAGGAAAGTAAGAGGGTTCGTTTCCTGTTTTCAACATTTATCTTCCAATAAATGTTTTTACATAAAATGGAGTGCAAAATTTTAAAAAACGCTTCTTTTCTTTTGCCATTCAACGCAATAGAAGAAAAGAATTAAAATAATCAGTTCAAAAGCTTCCTAATTTTTACCTTTAAGAGAACCTAAAAAGAATTCTTTAATGCATCGGGAAAACCTGAAAAAACGAAATAATTTGCGCTGTTTATGAAATAGGAAAGTCTTAGAAGGTTTGATTTTGGTTTCGTAGAACAAAAAATATCAAACACGAAGCTGAGGAATAAGAAGTTTTTTGTACCTTTATTAGGGAAAAACCTTGAATTTGAAGAGAAATTTTTGCATGATTACCCTGTGATTTCATAATCCCAGGTTAAACCAGCCAACAAAAATGGGTGCTTCGTTCCAATTGTTTGTTTTATAGTTTAGCTAATCACATCACAAATATAAGAGTAAATATTATTGGGTTTTGAAGAGCGAGGTTTGAGGAAGGGACAGCCCCCTTCATATACAGAATTATTTTTGTTTGTTTTAAGTTTCAATATTCTCCGTACTTTCAGTTTAAAAAACTTGTTTGATTTTTTCCATTTCATTAAATATTAGAAACGGTCACAACTTTCTTAGTGACTTTGTGAAGATGTCCCCTTTTTGAAATAACATGCGATTATTGATGGCAAAAACTGTCATTGTTGTCCTAAAATGATTATCAAATGCTAAATTAAATTAGTCCGCTGTTTGTACTGCTTGACATTTTAGTGTCAACGCATTTGATTGATTTACTTGAATTCCCAGAACGGCATAACTATAGGCTAAAACAGCTATAATACATTAGTGTCATTTACTGCCTTGTGCGCAGCCGGTTGTTTTTTGTTAAGGAAAAAAATATGGTGATGATAGGAAGAGTCCACTCTTTTGTAGTTATTCTAAGATCACAAAACAATCTAAACTAGTGGCAGTAGTTCACTAGTATTAGAAAAGGTTGTGTTAAGCAGTTGAATTGTATTGGGCTGAATCAAAGAGGTGTCAAGCTGAATGAGGACTACTTGAGCTGATAGACTTGCATGGTCAAGGAAAAAAATTCATTGAGGAATTGCTTATAATATGTATTTGTGGCAAACATAGATGGCTCTGGCATCTAAAGAAGTAAATTATTACCACAACTGAAGGTTGTGTTAAAACTTTACCCTACTAAGACATTGGGAACTGTGAAGAGCGGTAATTTGCGACCTCAGATATTTCGTGGTGATTTTTCAACTTTACATAATCTTTGAAATATTTGACTCATAAAATTGTTCAAAGAATGCTAAGTTTGGTAACTTTTTTGAAAGAGCATTCTCTTGAACATCAAAACACCATGAAACTCTTTACAGTAAATAGCAGGACAAACCCCAAGAAGGTTTCTAAGACTGTTATCCTTGGCTTGGGATTTTGAATAAAAGGATCTAATAAATGATAGTTTTTGTTTACGAGTCAAAAATCTAAGATCTAACTGTCATATTTTGAGTGATGTCTCTTGTTTTGATTGTCAGTTGTTTTTTCCTTTTTTTAATTTTCTGTTCTCGTCTCACTCATTATCTCTAAGCCTCCCTGTATGTAAACTAGCTACTATAAATGCTTACCTGGCCTTATTTTTCTGTAACAGTTCAGGTTGTTAAGAGTAATGTATACAATTTATAAAATAATATTTAAAAAAATCAAACTTATTCTATAGGGATACCCGTTTTAATTCTGGACAGTTAAGGCTTTCTCAGTGCACTTTTGGAGAAAACAACTTAAATGTAAGACTTATAACTGATTTTCTGTGTCATTTACCATTTTTAGAGACATGAGAACCCCTCAATAACTTTCCAGGAGGGAGGAGCAGGAAGCCTTAATGCCGTTCACCTTAAAAATAAAAGTGCATAACCAAAAGAAAACTATGGTTATTTTGAAAAACCATAAAATCCCAAGAAATTGCCATCTGATTCAAATGAAAAGTGCACTAATGGAATCAGCATGGTCGAAAACCTTATAGAGGAGAAATAAAATCCCCCACCTTGAAAAACAAGGAAACTTAGTATTTGGCATTTGTAACACTGAGGTGTCTCCTTTTTGATTTTTTTTTTTTTTTCACCAGCGCTAGGGAGCTATCAGAAAATTATTAAAAGACGTTTAATGGCTCCTTTTAATGGAAATTGCTGTATCTAGTCGAATTTGTAAGCAAGCAGAAATAACCTTTGAAATAAAATCTATTTTTCACGAAAAACTACATTTTTTTTAACATGATGATGCGAAAAACACTTATCCTTGGCAAGATAATTGAATAAAATTTTTTTTAAAGTTGCTTCCCTTGGACAATTAAGTTACTATTAAAGACGATGGGAGCAGTGAACATGTTAAAAGTAAAATAGCCAAGGCTCAGTGTGTATTTTGTCGCAGTTAAAAAAAGTTTGGAAGAATAGGAAGATAAGTCTGCAAACCAAGATTAGAATATTGGAAGGTACATTGATGACAGTGGTCAAATATGGATTTGCTAGATGTTTTCTAGAGAAATTGCCACCGGATTGTTTTGGGTACCCGGCTGACTGACCATATTTCAAACAGTAGGCTGAACACAAATGTGGTTCTTTCTAGGTCTATAATGAAAGAAAGGTTGAGATGGCTAGGGCACGTTCTGCGGATGACAAATTGCCAGAGATTTTCCTTTACGGTCAACCGTCTAGGACTAAACGGAAGGAAGGTCGTTCTCATCTGGGGTGGGAAGATGTCATAAAGAAATATTTAAAGGAAATGGGTACTTCCTAGGAGGGTGTAAAGAGGGAGGCTTTGAATATATTGGGATGGAGGAGCTTGCGTAGCTGTGTTGGCCTCAGGCGCCTTGGTGCTGCGGTGAGTTGTTAGTAGTGGTAGTAGTACTATACAAGACCTGATAGCGCAGGGGTTAGAACAGTTGCGTGTGGCCAAGGCCATATCCACGGGGTAGGGTTTAGGGGGTTTGACCCCCCCCCTTAAATATTTGTCTGACTCGTAAAAACGCAAAAAAAAATGAATTAGTTTTTTTTTGTGTAGCCCCCCACCTCCAAAAACATCCTTTGGTTAACTTCCCCCTTCCCCCAAAACAAAATCCTGGATACGGCCCTGTCTGTGGCCATCACAACATATAGAGAAGACTAAAAATTGAAAAGAAATAAATAACAAAAAAACTCTTTTTTAAAATGGACTAAAAAGTAGAACTTTTCTTTTCTCGAGTCTATGACTATAACTGAAAATGAGGAGCGCAAAACGGACTGGGTTTTATATAACTTGATCTTTTTAACTCTGTTAATTCAACTCACCCGCTTTTATGTATTTATAACTGGGATCAACTTTATATCAATGTTATGTAAAGTGCAAACTGCTTAAATAAAACCATATTAACCCGTTATGTAAAGCCTTTTTTTCATATATACATTTTTTGCTATCTATACGGACATAAAGCGAAGAACCAAAAAATTACTTTTGGGTGGTCAACTGCAAAAACAGAAAAAAACAAGATATAATTTGTTTCACTGAACAATCAAAACATTCGTAGTATGCGCCTTTTGTTGTAAGGTTTTGTCAAGATATACTGTGTCAGATAGAGGAGCTGTAATTTGCCTTCAAAAGGGATATACAAGCTTTAAGCATTAAAATACGTTATTATACCTAACACATTACTAGGTCTTAGTTAAACAACATTACCTGGGCAATGAAAAAGTATCTGCAGCATGTGCCTTTTCTCGTATAAGGTTTAATAGAGGTATAGCGTATAGCCTGTAAAATTGAAGGAATTACCTTTCCAAAAAAAGATACACTGCCCTCTAAGTTTAAAATTTGAATTTTGTTTGCTAATCTTTCGAATTAGTTCTGTAAGACGCTCTGTTTTTAATTTCGGTTCCTGTCTATTTAATCCATTTTAAATGTGTCATTATTCATGACCCATTATTTAGGCTATATTAATTTGCATAACTACGGTTATGGGATAACGTTATTACCCTGCCTGATTTAAAATAGTAAGACCAGGGTTGCCACCCCTAGTGATTTATCACTATTTCTAGAGATTTTTTTATGTTGCCTAGTTATTTTTTCTAGTTAATGATTTATAGTGATTTTTTTTTATAAAACTAGTGATTTTTCCCTATATCTAGTGATTTTTCACAATACAGCGCGTATATTCATGATTCAATCGAATAAATCATACAAGAAGCTAACTAATAAAAAAACACACAAAATAGTGATTCACTACGGTTCCTAAGATGTTCCAGATTAGCATTTATGCAAATATACCACCTTTGAAACTTCCAATTTCCCGCCATATCAGATATGACTCCAGAGCATTATTATCAAGATAATAGGTAAAATAGTTAATCGTAAAATTGCAAAATGTTCTGTATTTACTATTTTACAACATATGATCAGGTCGAATTTTTGTCTTCATATTTATGTTTTTTTGTTCTCCGTAATGTATCAGTTTTAAATTAAGGTTTCCTTCTTTTGGAACCTTTGAAAGTGGAGTGAATGGTGGACATCAATACACCCTCTACATCTGCAAATAGAACAGAAATGGAGTAATTGACAAATAAGATGGTATTTTTCATATATTAAATTCAATTTTCTAAATAAAAAAAAAGAAATCATTGAAAAAGAAAATAGGACTTAGTGCTTTTTATAATAGGATTTGTAATATAAATAGATAGATTAAATCGAATGTAGTTTGATGATTGAAGTCGGTTGGGAGTAAGGGGTGGGGGTATCTACTCTGGGAAGGGTCTAATGATTTTAATTTCTACTTCTAATATCTAATCAGAACTCCAATAACTGTCCAAATTATCTTCTTTGCAATTGAAACACCTAATAACCGTAGATAACGTCCTATTCTTTTAGTTTTTGGATTTATGTTATATCAAACAGTTTGCGGTAACGAACTGTAAGAATAGAGCTACAAGGCTCAATAGTAACCGAAATTTTAGAAACAGAATTTTGAAATCAATCAATATATCATCGGCTTATTAAGCTGATTACAAATATATAACATTCATTAAGCTTAGTTTTAGCCATAAATGGCTAAGAAACAGTGAAAATTGGCCGGATTTTTGAAAGAGGGAGGAAACACCCAATAAAAATGAAAGAATTTAATTAAAATCAAACTATTAGATTTGGTGTATCAGAGAACCCTACTGTAGAGGTTTCAAGCCCCTATTTGCAAAAGTATTGAATTTTGTATTATTTGCCAGAAGAAAAATCACGGATGCGTGTTAATTTCCTTTTTTTCCCAGACAGATCGTATCAAACCAACGGTTCTAAAACATCGGAGGAGGGCTCATTTGAACGGAAATTAAAATTTCTGCTGTCCCTTTTATTTGACCAAATAGATTGGACGGCTAATAACCCCCCTCTCACATGCTTTTTTCCCATAAAATTGTCCGATCAAAATTTTCAGATAGCCATTTTGTTTAGCATAGTTGAAAGGTTCCACAATTATACCTTTAGATTTAACATGACCCACACAGCCCCTGAGGATAAGTCTTGGGATGAAAGTATGCTAAGGATAATGTATGATCATTGAAAACCAGTTTCTTAGCCACAAAGACAAAAAACGAGTGACAGAATGGATTGAACTTGTACAACTTGGGCTGTATATTTGCACATTAGGAGGGTGGGGGTAAGGTTAGGTTGAGTTACTTTCCCCCAGGACCTCCCTAATGTGCAACTATATAGCCCAAATTATATTATTACATAAACTAAAATGTTATTGTTACATCATATTTTGGCATATTTCATTAGGATTAACGTAACTTAACTTCTTGGGTGTTTTCCATAGAATTAACAAGTGCCTCTTCATTTTTAAGAACCAATAAGACCGATGCTTATCGAAATTTGTGAAGAGTGGGACATATTTTTTCCATGGAATTATAAAAAGGCCATTTTCAAAATTGTCGTTCGTTTCCCTGTAATTAAACTAGCTCAAATAGAGTAAAAAGAAAAACAGTTTCTGTATTTTTTGGGGAAATATTGAGATTTTGGATCGACAAGGAAAAAAAATTAAAAAGAAAAAGTAAATATTTTGATTAGATCACCGATAACCTATTTTCAGTGATTGGAGTATAAGCTAAAGGTACCGATTCAGGTTATTATTCAATAAAGGCGTTAAAAATGATTTTTGTAAAGCCATTGTTTCCTAGAAAAGCGGTGCCGTTATCTAACGATCGTAAGGTGGCGTTGAGTGACGTCACCAAAACGTCGTCTATACAGACTATCAAAGTAGGTTTTCTAGAGAACGTCGTATATCACCGTAATATCAAATAGCAGTACTGACATTTGGAGGATGGCCGTCATAGCGGTGATAAAGAGTTGTGATACGCTTTTTGAGTGTAGTTCTGATCATTTGTTTAAAATGGTTAGTGAAAACATGACTTGGAAAAGTTAACGATTGATCTTGTCAAAGATTCCGGAGTGTTATACAATATTAAATAAAATGAGCAAAGACAAGCTCAGTTGAAGTCAAATTTGTGGGAAAATATCAGGATAACACTTCAGAAAATTGAAGTGGTGTCGTGACACCCTAAGTGTCACAACTCTTGACCGCTAGATAGCGGCACCATTTTTCTAGGAAACCATAACTTAATTTACCAAGGTTTTAAATCCTATTGCTCACTGTTCGACAAACATTTAATTGCAAATCCCTCTGCTTGTTCATTTTGAAATACATTTTTACTGTAATTGTTCATATCTCCTACTCTTTTTGACTTTTGGTTGTATAATTTATTAAGGATAAATTCCCTCCCCAAAAAGAAAATAACCCTCGGGGTAAGATTAGGGGAAAACTGGCTACTCAGTTGGGCCTTTCACCAAGTCCATCTGATTTATGAGTGTTGCCCGGAAATTTATAGGGAAAGAAGGGCGAGTGCTACCAGCAGTATTGCTTTTACCAGGGTTCGGACTGTTTCTAATCTTTTTATCTCCATCCCCACGCCCCTCCCCCTTGGTGGCTTCTGCTATTAGATTTTCTCTATTTTTGTTCAATATCATTTTCGCATCATCATGTGAAAAAAACGCAGTTTTTCGTGAAAAAAGAGATTCTATTTCAAAGGTTATTTCTGCTTACTTACAAATGCGGTTAGATATAGCAATTTCCTTTAAATTGAGCCGAAAAACGTCTTTTAATAATTTTCTGATAGCTCCCTAGCGCTTGTGAAAAAAAGAAGGTATACGATCACTGTTTGCTGTCAATATATTATAATCTTAAAACCTTTAGTTGTTTTGCATTGTCTATTGATATAAATTTCTACTAAGAGATGTGGTCGTCTCTTACTAGGTTGCTAGTTACTGCTGCTGCCCGGAGGTTTGTTATCACACACCCATACACACCTTTCAATTAGTGTAGGTTAGGGCTCGTTCTTTATTGTAATTTAGGATTACCTGTGTTGCGAATTACCAGCTTGGTCTTTGTGACACTGGGTGTTAATTCCGACGGAGATCTATTAAATTCAGACGAATCACTGTGCCTAATCAGATTTAGTCCAAGTTTGGAACAAAAACGGTAAACTGTATATTTTGAAATCTTCTCCTAACTTGGTTTTTGCACAAATTACAAAATGTGTAAAAATGCCTGCCCCCTTGCCGAAGCGAAAATCGTTCGTAATTACAAATTAAAATTCTTCGCGTATTTGAAGGATTCGGTACAGACAAGTTTGGAGGGGATGGGTCTCAGCAACCTTCTTTAAAACCTCAGAATTTGTGCTATTTCTCTAATAATTTCCAATAATTTTCATATAAGTTTCATGTTTTTATACATTTTTTAGTTTTCCTACCCTCACCCCTCCAAGAAATGTTGATTGAATAACTCTCTACGATGTTCCAGTGCCAAGCTATCTGTGGAAGAAAATTTTGTGGAAGAAAAAAAAAGATGCTGTTTAGGCAGAATGCTGTAGTAGCTGCCACTTTTCTTGATTTTCAAGCCAATATATTTCCCTTGCTGTTAATGCCAAGGGACAGAAAGTTTCCTTTATAGGTGTTTTGAACAAGGCGGTTCTAATGGTGTACTTCTTGTTTTGATCTGACTATTTTTTTTAAAGACTTATGGGTTTTTATATTTCTTAACATTGAACGTGATCGTCTCTTACTAGGTTGCTAGCTACCGCTGCTGTGTAGGGGTAGGTAAAGGTTGAAAAAAAATCTCAGAACAGCCTCGTATATTTTGTTGATATTACCAATACTGGTCTTGTTGTTTTAATTATTCCCACCCAGCAAACGGGGGGGAGGGGGCTCAGACCATTCATTTTGTTCAGTCTGTTTAAACTGCTTCTATTGCACTGAGCCGAAACTCATAATAGAAGAAACTCAAATTTTTCTCTAAGAAGAACCAGACAACGCCGTTTAACGTTGTCCGGCAAAATGATAGTGCACGTAATCGTTTATTTTAAGTTTTGCAAGGTTTTTTTAATTTCACATTACATAGATCTTTGATTCAGTTGCATTTTGTTTTTCACCAAAAACTAGTTATATCACAATCATGTTTTTTAGGTCATGTTTTTTTTACTTTTAATTCATTTTCTTCTTTCTTTCAGATACTGAAGAAGAAGATGAGAGCCAAAGGGTGCTTAGGAGGCTGGAACTAATAGATCAAGATGTTTTGCAGTACGATATAGAAATTTTTAAGATACAAGATCATTTAATTGCTAAGAAATATGGATTTAGGACTACACCAGGATTAATTTTATTTAAAAAAGGAAGGCCTGAAAAGTATGACGGTATGTTAGCCGCTTTGTTTTTTTTTAGTTAGAGTTTAATTGAGTCATCGCATAGCTGGTAGGAATACCTTTATACTAAAACTGTTTTGATTTCAACTACAAACCTTTTTTTAGGCCCGTGGTTCCCAACGTCGGGCGAAGGCCTTAACGGTGAGGCCTGGTACTTTTTTGTTGGGTCAGTGGCAGGACCTGTGCCCTTCAGCTGACTATACTTTAGAGTCTTGGTTTCGAAAAAAAACATTGTTTATGTGGCTGACTAACGTCACACTATAGACATTTACAGAGCAAAAAAGATACATGATATTTTTGCAATGGCGTCATATATTGTATAAAATTCACTAGAGTAAAATATACCTAGAGGTGTACCCTAAAAAATTACTTAAAAAATAACCGACCCGTAAAAAATTACCAAGTTAATAGCCTTTATAGCTTCCTTCTGGTGAAAACACGTAAAATTTTGAATAATAAAATTTAAATACCACGAGGGGCATCAGAATTTGAGAAATGCCTAGGTGGGATATGGCCCAGCATCGTTTGGACGAATGGTTTTGGCGATTGATTGTCATTGCTCTTGTAGTAAGGATTTAAGAGGAAAAAATATTTCTATGGGGATTTTTGAGCGTTGAGTGTATTCTTGGTTGTAGGTATCTGAACAGAGTATACCATAAACGTACCACAAGTGGTACATGACACCTCACTATAATATTTGATGCCTAACAACTGGTTCTGATTAGTACAATGAAGGTCTTAAGAGTTTTGTACCTTATAAAACTTCTATAAAAATTATGAAAAGTGAATTCCACCTTTTCTTGATTCGTGTATAAGGCGGAGAAACCGGACCTTTTAGCTCCTTTATTAAGCTTCTTTTTAGTAGATACAACATAGAGAGAAAATACCACGCCTTTTACGTCATTTAAGCCAGTAGCCATGCTTAACCTCTAATCGGGTATTGCTTAGAAACCAACAATACCAACATAAATAAGAAAAAATAGAATTGTGTTTTAATTATTAGTTTTGCCTTAAACTTAATGATTCTTATAGCCATTATTCAACATTTAAGTCAAGAAACGACACCAATTTAAATTTTGACTTCATTGCATTTTTCCTACATTGGTAGCTTTTCAACGTCCGATAACCTTTACTCAAAAGATATTAAGAAATGCCTTGCGATTGCCGACTCTGGCGCTTGCCAGAAGGGAGGGACTTATATGGCAAGGGATGGATTTGGAGGGACTAGAATCTGTTGATTCTATTCAATCGAAAGAATCAAGAGAAATACCCTTAAACACACTGATAATCACCATTGCCATAGGAGCGTGCTAGTCATGGACTCTTAAAACAGACGATAAACGTCGCCAGATTACATTTAAAGAAAATTTACTTCGTCGTATTGCTACTATTACGTACCTGGATCGAAATCCCAATATTAGGTTATTTGAAAGCCACAAGATCAGATACACCATACTTGATGAAATTGTCTACAACAACCTAGGCAGCTAGGCCATATTCAACGAACGGAAAATTTATGTCTTTGAAAAATGGTCTTGGATGATCAGTTGTATGGTTCTCCCCCCAGAAACTGCCCACTTTAGAGATAAAAAGATAGCTTCTCAACACTCTACCTGCCACAATTACCACGCAACCACCACATTAATAACATAGAAAACTAAGACGCTATCGTAGTAATAAGAGGCAAACCGACCTTCAAGGACGGATCGAACTTAAATCAAGTTCTTCAAGTGAAACTATCATATGCCCCTTTTTTCTTTGCAGCTTATGCTCATGCACCATCCGTATGCACAAAAAAAGAACGTGTTTTAACATTATCCTAATTTAGATCCTTTTGTTCTTCTATGCTCTTTTTTATACTCTTTTGTTTACCTCCTTAAGAAATAAATTAATATTTGTGCTGGTGTTTTTTTTATAGTTCTTTTTTTTCTTCAGAAGGTGTGGAATTTTGTCAAGTAGTTGGCACTTTTCTTGGCTCTCCCATGAGAATTTTTTTTTTTCTTTTAGGAGATCTTGATGATGAGGAGGAAGTACTCGATTGGCTAACTGACCCTGACACCTTGGAACTGGCCGACAGCATTGAAAGAGTTAATAGGAAAATGTTCGAAAAAATAATGTCCCGATCAGATAGTTTGGTTGCGCTATTCTGTAAGAAGCTTTCACTTCTCTCTCTCTTTTTCTCATTTGACTGGGTTTACTTATAAGCCCACAGTCAATTTGTAGGTCACGATTGTGGTCCACATGTCTTATTTCCGCATCCTCCTGGTCTCGTTTTTCTTGACCAGTGCGCTTGCGCACTGTAAAGATTTTAGAAGCTGTACAAAATATCTCAACATTGAAACTAACGGTTTCATAAATTTCTGCTGTTTTCTTGGTGAAAAAATATACTTTTTCTTACTTTTGTCTTCAACTGCCTTATATCTTTCAGTGGGTGTCAGGTTCATGGTAGAATGAAACCTTGGCTTTTCTTAAATATACAAAAGTTTTACCATATGTTAAGTTATTTGTGTATTTTTAATCTTTGAATGGAAAGGCGTTGCTAACTTGGTATTTGGTATTATTTTTGTGTGATTTGTCGGCAACGGTAGGCTCATTATGCCTAATAAAGTCAATTAAAAAAGGAACTTTTGCAGATTGTCTAGGGCCATATTTGGCTCATTAGACTCTCCATTTCTCCTCGAATGTTTCATAATCTTTCCTGGATTCTGGCATTTTAGTAGTTGGTTTTTACCTAAGATGGGGAAACGGTTGGGGGAGCCTATAGGAAAACTGTATATCTTTGAAAAGCCATGCTTTAATTCTATTTGGAACCTTGCACCTATTGAAGATTCTAAATTAATTGTAGGGAAAAATAAGAAAAAGTAAATATTTTACATACATGTAAATATGCCTATCTATCCTTGGGCCTTCTTCATGTAGAAATGACGAAACTTATAGACAAAATATGAATATCTATGAAAAAACAAGCTTTCATTCTATCTAAATGCTGAAATCTTATTGAAAACTGTAAAGAACTTCATGAGAAAAGGATGGTTATTTACTAAAAAGTTTAGATTTTCATGGGACTGGTGGTTTCAATGTTGAAATGTTTGGCACATTTATTAAAATTTTCAAAGTGCGCAAGCTCAGTGTTCAAGAATAGAACCACCGGGTGGCATTTGATTAAAATGACTATGAAATGTTTGGATCACATTCACCACCCTGAATTTAAAATTTAAATACGAGAATCTGCTAATTTTTTAAGTCTAGTCTGAATTATTCAAAACAGAAAAACATAAGAAACAGATTTTCTTTATAAATTAGTCAAGTATGGGGGAAAATATTATTTGTCTATTTGGTAGTTCTAAACCCTTTAGCTATCTCACAATTTTCGTCATTAGTATTTTGGTCATATTATTCTAAAATTGTATTTTTTGTGACATGAAATTGCAGACACTGGCACTTGAAGTGGGGTGATTTCTTTTGTGACTTCAAAAAGGCCCTAGAATCCCATTTCTGATATCCTATGATTATCTGGAACCCACTATGTGTACATACGTACTTACAAGAGAGTACTTACTTACTATACACTTAATTAATAGAGGGTATCCGAAAGCCCTAACAGTTTTCCTACAGCTTCCCCCCTCACCCTACTGAAAGACAATTAAGTGTATATATACTGCAGCTATATATGTATGTTTCTCTGCATATATATATATATATATATATATATATATATATATATATATATATATATATATATATATATATATATATATATATATATATATATATATATATATATATATATATATATATATATATATATATATATATATATATATATATATATATATCACTGAGACTTCACGTTACAAAATTTAAGAAAACAGTAAATGTCCTAATGATTATAAGCCTCTCGAGATCTTTGATTCAAAATTTAGAGCAAGGAAGGAAAGGTCTTGTCTTACCATTAGATGAGTCTCTTTTACATCTGGAAATATTCAATTAAAACGACCTTGAGTGTCCTTATTGACATTGATGCTGATTGCAAGAAATGTGCAAGCTAGAGCCTCTAGGATAAACCCATCTGCTAGTAACTAGATCGGACATTTTAAATGATTTTTCTACCTTACCCCCTTTTTAGTCATATTTAGTATCTTTGATTTTTTAAAACAGGAATTTAAGTTCTTGTCTTAGATGGATTTTCACACAACTTTGAATTCTAAATAAAAATAAGCTCAAGTTTTGTTAAAGGCAACGATGTGCGTTGCAATCAATGTGATAGAGTTTTAGAATTGCTTGAAAATATTCATGATGAGACTAGAGCTTCCGTGATATACCTTTTTACTATAGAAAAGATGATAGAAGAATTCAGACAATCGAAATTTTTTTACCCATCTCTTTCCTAGTCAGACGTAAGGATTAACAGGGCCCTATCCAGAACTTTAGTTCGTTATTTTTTTCTTTGGGGGGGGTTCTTTTTTTTGGGGGGGGAGTACAATTAAATTTTAAAAAACGCATCAAAAATTTGTTTATATGCATTTTTGTCACGTTTTTACGATTTGGACAATTTTTTTTTTTGGAGGGGGGGGGGTAAACCCCCTAACTCACCCTAGATACAGCCTTGATGGTGAATGACAAAGTTAAAAAGTAGGTTGTCATGATCATTCCTTTTGATTCTCCACGAAGTTCGGATCATTGAATAAAAGGTCTTATCTTGCCAATATTCGATTAAAAAAAAAAAACTTTTTTCAACTAAAAGTAAGGAGTAACATAAAACTTAAAGAAAACGGAAATTATTACGTATATGAAGGGGTTAGTCTCCTCCTCTACACTTCACTCTTTACGCTAAAGTTTTTTAGTACTTTGAAAAAGCTTCTTATTGTTCCAATTAAATGACCCTTGTGTTCCAGGAGTCGCTCTTAAAGAATTGGGACTAAGTTCAAACTTTAGCGTAAAGAGTGAGGTGTTAAGAAGGAGGCAACCCCCTTCATATATGCAATAATTCCTGTTTTTTCTAAGTTTTAGTGCTGCTCTTTACTTTCAGTTAAAAAACTTGTTTTTTATTTAATTTCTGATCGTTTTTTTAATAATCCCAGGAGATCTGCCCCCCCCTCCTCAACAGAGAAATACCATTCCCACGGATATATCTTCTAGACAATTCAATGCCAGTGAAAATTTCCCCAGGAAAATTATCCTTAACGACTCCACAAGTAAAATTGAAACGGAAAAGAGAAAGCAAGAAATATAAAAAGAATTTCGTATAGAAATCCTGGCAAATTTCCCCAGTATATAATTTCTTCTGACAAGTTCACTCCCTGGAAACTTCTTTCCCAATGGAAAGTTACCCCGTGAATAAAAAAAAAACAACAGAAGGTTCGTCTTCCCACCCTAAAATGCATGCATGCTTCCCAATAACAAAAACTATGCGTAAACAATAGGCAATTTTTATAACTTAAAGACCTTACCCCTGGGGCTGTGGGGGGGGGGGGGTCATTTTATATCTAAAGGCATAGTTATTGGGCATTTCAACTATGATGAACAAAATGGCTCTTTCATAATTTTAATCGGTCGATTTTGGGAAAAAGTGGGTGGGGTGGGCCTATTTGCCCTTCAATCTTTTTGGTCACTTAAAAAGGGAGCTAAAACTTTTAGTTTCCGTTTGAATGAGTCCTATCGTGATATTCTAGACCCACTGGGTCGACACGATTACCTCTGGGAAAAAAAAAACAACAAATAAACACGTATTCCTGATCTTTCTTCTGGCATAAAAATACAAAATTCCACGTTTTTACAGACAGAAGCTTGAAACTTCTACAATAGGATTTTCTGATATGCTGAATCTGATTATGTGATTTTCGTTAAGGTTCTATGACTTTTATGGGGTGTTTCCTCCTTTTTCCGAAAGTAAGGCAAATTTTCTCTGGGTAAGACTTGTAACCTTTGATGAGTAAGACTACACTTAATGAAACCTATATATCTAAAATCACCATAAAAATCGAATTCTTTTGATATACCTATTGATATAAAAATTCCGCTTTAAAGTTTTGGCTACTATTGAGCCAAATCACTTCTTACTTACAGTTCATTACGACAAACTATTTGATATAGATTTTACAGAGCTCGGATTGTTAAACAAAATAACCTTGAATTTCTTTATAGACAATGACGTGGATTGCAAGCAATGTGATAAGGTTCTGGAAGAGCTTGAGAATATTGATGACGAGGCTAGGGCTGCTGGAATTGATTTTGTGAAGCTAGATGACAAAGAACTAGCACGGGACGTAGGAGTATTTGCCTTACCAGCTGTTGTTTTCTTCAAGCCTGGACAAAGTGATCCAGTAATCTATGCAGGTACTTGTCTATTTGCTTTCTTTCATTTAAAAATTCCATTCTTAATCTTTTGATTTATAACTATATTGGCTCTCTAAAGCTATATGGTGTGCTCTCCTTTTGTTATTTCCAGTGTAATATCTGCCTCAAACAGAGTTTGACATAGATTTTTGTCCCGATCAATATGGCATGTGCATTAATTACCTTCATCAAGAAACATTTCTAGTAGAATAGTATTTATCAAGATATTTTTGTTTTGAAAATATTTTACAATTTTTTTTTTTATTCTTTTATACAATCAACTCTTAGTAGCGGCCTAAAATGAATTCTTTTAAAGTCTTAAATAGTCTTTAAAATCTTAAACAGTCTTATAAACGAAAAATAGTTACATTTGACAAAACTAAGCAAAACATTATCATATAATTGCTGGTGCTCTGAATCGTGCTATATAAAAAATAATTTTTAGTTGCGGCAAAATTAATTAGTTTATAAGAGGTTTGCAACCATTACATCCTGCTATCTACATTTAGTGTTCCGAAAATGATCCTAAGTCCATTCCCAAAAAAAGTTGAAACTTTTGACCCAAAACACTATTTTTATGATGTTTAACGTCCCTTATGCTTATAAGACTGGGACAGGGGCTGTTTGAACATTAGTTATTGTATTTCTTTTCTGTTTTATATTTGTTTATTTTTTGTTTATTTTTGTGAAAAAATAATACATTAGTTTTTTTGTGCTATTATTTGTTGAATATTTTTTATGTTAAAAGGTGGTTATTAGATTAAGCCAACCACAAGACTCTTTTCTTTTATGTCAGTTTTGAGTTATTTCTATGTTTTTAGATGAAATAATAAATATCTGAATCTGAAAATCTGAATTTGTTATATATCTTGTATATCCTGGCAAATATTTCTATCAATCTTCTCATAACGGTTGCCAAACTGTAGCTTGCCCTTAAACCAAACAACTAAAAGTATGTTGTTCATCATAACATTTACATATTTGTTGAATAGTTAATTTTGCGAATTATTTATTTTTGTTTAAACTTTTAATTTCCTATTAAAACTAGTTTGTTAAAAGGATACAATTCAAAACAATTTAATTTGATCTGAAAATCTTTGGCATTTGAAGTTTCTTATATTTATAATTTTTGAGATTTTTGATTTATAATTATTGATAGTTTGTATTTCTTATTTTCTGTGAGTTTACATATTTACACTTTTCTTTTCTTTAGAATAAAAAAAAAAAACTAGTGATAAATCCCGAAAAATATTGTAACTAAATTATTGCAACAAAAATTACTGAAGAGTAATGCATCATTAATTAGTAGTTTATATGTTTGATATAAGCAGAGTGGTTTCCACAGTGGTTTGTATAAAAAAAACGGTTGCTCTGTCTCATAAGTTGTTTTATGGGTAGCCTACCCACTAATATTTGGAGGAGGCTAGGTCTCAGGATTTATTTGAAATAGAAAAACGGAGGCCAGAATAAAGTTTACAAATATGAGCACCTGAGAAGTTACACCAGAAAGTATAATTCTTTTCCCCAGTCTTGCAGAATATTACTCTTTTCAATCATTTTAGTTCTACTAGGACCGAAGGGAGGGGGAAGACAGTTTCGGAAGACTGAGTGTAGAAAGTAAGATTTAACGGTTTCAAACCTCTTAGACACTAATTGGTTTTGCCGAAACTCTCTTTTATATAGCACGATTCAGAGCAACAGCAATTATATTCAATAGATTTCATTGTACTTGCGGTTGTCCGTCGTAATTTATCCATGATCCTTAAATATTATTTTTGTTAAATTACTAATTTCTTGTTTAAATATTGATTCTTTATAAAAACTAGTTCATTCGAGAGGTAGGGAATAAAACAGTTCGATTTATTTTTAAAGCTCCAGAAAATTGTGGAGGTTTAAGTCCCAATGTGATCCCTTAATTTCTGTTCTTTTCAAACAGTTCGTGGTAACGAATTGTAAGTAGGGAGCAACCCGGCTCAATAGTAACCAAAACTCTAAAAAACAGAATTTTGGTACAAACGGAAACATAAAAAAATAATATTTTAATGCTAATTTCAGATATATAACTTTCATCAAGTTTAGTCCTACCCGTAAAAAGTTACGCGCCTGAGAAAATTTACCTGATTTTCGAAAAAAGGGAAAAACACCCCCTAAAATCTATAGAGCCTTAATGAAAATCACACCATCAGATTCAGCGTATCAGAGAACCCTACTGTAGAGGTTTAAATCTGCTATCTGCAAAAATGTGGAATTTTGTATTTTTTGCCAGAAGAAAGATATTGTGTATATCGACCCAGTGGTCCTAAAATATCGTGGGAGGGCTCGTTCAGACGGAAATTAAAAGTTCTAATGCCCTTTTAAGTGACGAAAAATGGAGGGTGACTAGACCCCCTCCCACGCTCATTTTGTTCCCAAAGTCACCCGATCAAAATTTCGAGATAGCCATTTTGCTCAGCATGGTCCAAAATATAATAACTATGTCTTTTAGAATAACGTAATCCCTCAAAGTCGCCGGGGGGAGGGCTGAAATTTATGAACTTTACCAAATGTTTACATATAGTATTGGTTATTGGGAAGTATACAGACGTTTTCAGGGGGGATTTTTTTCTGGTAATGGGGTGTGTGTGTGTCGTGGTCTATGTGAGAGGATTTATCCATGGAGGAATTCTTCATGAGGGAAGGGACATTGCTATGAAGGGGGTGCCGGATTTCCCAGCACTATTTAAAAAATTATCAGAAATTAAATAATAAAAAAAATTTCAACTGAAAGTAAGGAGCAACATCAAAACTTAAAACGAACAGAAATTATTACGTATATGATTGGGTTCGCTCCCTAGTCAATACCTCGCTCTTTAAGCCAAATATTTGTTAGTACTTTCATAAGAGCTATTTATTCTAATTAACGGTCTTTGTCATTAAGGGGCCATTTCTAAGGCATTGGAACAAAATTCGAAGTTTAGCGTAAAGAGCAAGGTATTGACTAGGGTTCGAACCCCCTAATATACGTATTAAAAATATATGAATAAAGAAGTACGTTACGTGTGTTAATTCGTAATTTACGTATATTTATCACTAATAAAAACGTTCGTAAATAAAATTAAACAACTTTCGAGAAAGCCATTTAACCAAATAAAAGTAAATCAATATACAAATTTTGTTTTAATTATTCATGTACGATGAGCAAAAATCAAAACCTGCATTAATTCAAAAATGTTTAAAAACTAATAAAAAAAAACAATTTTTTTTAACTGAAAGTAAGGAATGACGTTAAAACTTAAAACGAACAGAAATTATTCTGTATATGAAAGGGGCTGTCTCCTCCTCAACGTCTCACTATTTACGCTAAAGTTTGACTCTTTCTCGCACTTCCATTTTTTTAACACTAAAAAACTTTAGTGTAAAGAGTGAGACGTTGAGGAGGGGACAGCCCCTTTCATATACGGAATAATTTCTGTTCGTTTTAAGTTTTAATGTCGCTCCTTACTCTCTGTTAAAAAAATTGTTTTTTTATTTAATCCAGTTAAAGCTCTATCCTTATTTTTCTTTCTTATGGTAAACAATTGTCGGTGGTTATTTGTAATTTCCCCCTTTTAAGCCAAAAATCAGATAAATGATTATTCGTTAGACGATTTTGAATTAGAAATTTGTATTTTTTTTTCAAAAAGGGGGGAGGTGTAAAATTTCCAGGGGTACTTGTGTGATATACACCCTACCTAATGTTCTTCTAATATGTTTCTCTGACACTCAATCCTAATGAAATATACCAATGTAAGATAAAAATGTAATTTTTTAGAAACAAATTTTGCTATGCTTTTGCATATTAGGGGGGTTTGGGGTAAAATATAGCGGGTCTACATGCCTAATGTATTAGGTACAATTATTTTGCAAACTATATAGTACGAATCGTTTTCTAACTTTACACTGTCCAAATACTTTGCTCCCCCTCCTAATATGAAAAATATATAATCCAAATTATATATTTTCCATCTATTCTGTTACTTCTTTTTATCTTGTCTCACGCTAAGCTGAAAGAAACTAATGAAAAAAAAAACAAAAAAAAACGGTTCTATAAAGCGTCAATGAAGAAACAACTTGAGCGGTAGAGGGTTTATCATACAAGTGCCATTTGAATATTTTTTTTCAAAAAGGGGGGAGGTGTAAAACTTCCAGGTATCATTTCCTGTCAGGCTCTTTCAATACGACTGATTTATAACAGAAAAGCTTATTTTTACTTTTTACATTTAGGTGACTTAAAAAGTGAGGAACGACTATTAGAATGGATGATAATCCAGAAAGACCCAACCTTAGATCAGATTGAAGAAATTGAAGGACAAGAGTTAATTGATTTCATTAGAAAGAAGGAATTCATTTCTGTATTTTTCTGTAAGTTTTCAGCATTTTTATATATCATACTTTTGTGCAATATTGTCACCCCAAACTTGTTCATAGCAGAAAGATTGAACTGCCATCAAAACTGTGGAGGGAATATTATCCCCTAAACAATCAAGTTATTTACCTAGTTTCCTTTTACTCTTAACAGATCTTGTTTCAAATTTATCTGTTCGGTACTTCAGAAGAATTGCGTTTAAAACCTTTATTGTGGTTCCGTATTGATTTGCATTTTAATTAATTAATTAATTAACTAAGAACAAAATTCTTGCTTGGAATATTAGTAACGCCGCAAGCCATAGTTAAGCAAAAAGTGTTTGAGTTTTCTTATTATAAATGGTCAATTTTAAATTTTAAATAACTTGTTTTTCAAGTCAAAGTAAAGGTTGATATTAGGACTGAGACGATTCTATATAAGAGGAGAACTGCCATCTTCTAATTACTACCCTCATCTAATATTTACTACTCGCTTCTACCATTAGAAAAAAATACCCATTTTTGCGGGTTAATCAATTAACAGAGATACTGGCAATATAAATATTGATACTATTTATGATATTGTTTTAAAAAATGAACCCATATTCAAAAATAAAATATTGCAAAATGTTCCAGGGGTTACTTCAAGTAACAACCGTAAGCGAATAGCAACATCAAAAGCTTTGCATAAAATTATGTCAAAATAATATATTCCTATTTAATTTGTTATTTTAAAAATGTTAATCCAGTTACTTTTGTGGTTTGATGAAGGTGGCTACCAATTGTAAATGATAAGTAATTGTATATTATATATTTTAGTTTAGTCTACTTTAGTTTTAAATATATTTTAGTTATATTTTTTAGTTTTAGTTTTTTTTTTCTACACTGAAGACGCCTTGTTAGATATGGGCGGAATATTCGTTTGATTTTTGTTGTTTTTTCGTTTCCACTTACTGGCTATAGACCCGTTTGTCGTCTTCATATTCATTTATTTGTGTTTTTTGGCATGGCTGGGCAGTTCAGCTTTAGATGTTTTATTCGTAATACACCCCCGAAGAAAACATTGAGGCCCATCACTGCTTCCCGTTCAAAAATTGATTCTCCTTGTTGCTCATGATGGGGGAATGTAATTCTCTAATTTAGTATTTTAGGCTATGAATTCCAATGGTGTTTTCACTTGCCGTGATTTCGATGCAATAGGTTTTCACGTTGATCCGTGACTTCGGTCCAATAGATTTTCACTTTGATCCAATACGATTTTGACGATATTTCGGGCTATTTTTAAATACTCATAAATTTATTTTCACAATAAACTTTTACCATTAAAATTACCGTAAATAACAATTACCGTTCCTAAATCAGCCTCAAACAGCAATTCATCTTTACCGATTTTTTTTTTTTTTTTAATCAAAATGGTTTTAAATTTTTGACTAAAATAGACTAGGGTTCATTCTTTACTAGGTTGCATCTGAATCTGCAGCCATGATTGAATTATGTAGCCTTGAAGGAACCTTGCAACCTTGGAACCTTGGAACCATGAAGCACGGAGAAGAAAAAAAACTCAAACGTAGAGAGTGGGGTGGGGTAAGGGGGCAGCACTTTCATTACACAAATTATTGCTGTTTTTGTCCTAGTTTTAATATTACGCTTTGCTTTCAGTTGAAAAAGTTTATTTATTTATTTTGTGTTCTTTTCTAATATCCTATTCATAGTAATACAAACATTATGAGGACATACAATCCTCAAAACCCCTGCTCTTTATGCTAAAACTTAACTTTCGTACCATAGTCATTCGATATAAGGGCTCGTTTACGTAAAATTTGAGAGTTGAGTGGTATAGTTGAAAACGGCGAACTATTAAAACTTATTGAGCCAATTAAACCCGTGAAATTGTGGCACAACACCCCATTTTTCATTTTACTTTTCACTTTACTTTTTTCATTTATTTCCTTTTACTTACTCTGAAGATGTTTCCATGATTCTACGAAAATCTGTATAGTGTCTATTTTAACAATGAGTAGAATTGATCAGCAAATCTTTTAAATCTGATGACCCCCCCTCTAACAAAGCTTGGCCCCTCTCATTCTGGTGCTCTTATAATTTTTTTCTAATTTGTTGAAGCCACAAGATTAAGCTGACAAAAAAAAAAAATAAAATCCCACAATGCCTACTCTTTGAAAGTAATGACAAAGATAAAGACAGTTCAAAGTTAATGAAAAAAAGGTAAGATGAAGTTCATACCAACTCTCAATTCTTACAATTGGAATAACCATTCAGAGGCTCTTAGGTCTTGTTGTTGCGAGTTATTATTATTTCGTGTCTCCTTATTCTTTTTTTTAATTCGTTGTTTTTCACCTGAAATACTCCACCAAAGTGATTATCCCTGCTTTTCTTCCAGACAACGAAGAGGACTGTGAAAAATGTACCGAAGTTTTAGAGGGATTAGAAAATATAGATGACGACACCGATCGACATGGCATTCAAATGCTCAAAACAAAGGACACAGCTATTGCTAAAAATTATGGCGTAATGGACTTTCCTGCTCTTATCTATTTTGAAAACCAAGTGCCATCTATATTTGAAGGTATATAAGCCTTTTCGCTTTTATAAATATTCACAAAACTCCGTCGTAATTAATGTAATCAAATTCATACTATTATTTGTATCATTTAGTTTTTTACCCACTAATAGCAAAATAAGTGGAATAAAGCATAGAAAGAAAAGAAAAAAAACACATAAAAAAAACATCATTATTACGAAAAAATAATATAATTTTAAGATACTGAAACGGCAGCAGTTAATAATTGCTCAAACCCAAATCTTACGGCTTTGCAGGATAGCTTAACTGAAAACATCATTAACCTTGAGAATTTCTTTTTATTACGGTACCATGGAAGGAGAAAAGGAAGAAATGTGTAATAGTGAAAATATTGAATACGCAAAACAGACATATATATATATATATATATATATATATATATATTATATATATATATATATATATATATATATATATATATATATACATATATATATATATATATAATATATATATATATATATATATATTATATATATATATATATATATATATATATATATATTTGTATATAGATATATAGAATATATATATATATATATATATATATATATATATATATATATATATATATATATATATATATATATATATATATATATATATATATATATATATATATATATATATATATAATATATTATATATATATATATATATATATATATATATATATATATATATATATATATATATATTATATATATATATATATATATATATATATATATATATATATATATAATATTGGATTAAAACTAAAGAAAATAAATAAAATTCACTGCACAAAAAAAAAAAAATAACTATGTCAATATCAAACAGCATAAACAACCGGATGAGACAGCAATTAAGGCCCATTCTCAAGGGTGCTTCAAAAACAAGCTCATATTGATGATGGCACAGAGTACACATAATATGAGTAGCACCATACACAGTGATTAATTTCTATTCTGGTAGGAATGTGGTGAATTCTGGTAGGTCTGTAGTAAATTCTGGTATTCTCGTAAATAAAGAAGAAACTGGCAATACCGACTATAATAAGTACGGGTTAAAATGGGTTTAGTTGTTTAAAACAAAATATTTGTTCTTTTTTTGTAAAATAAACCATTAAAATAATACCAAAATGAGAAGGTTTCTATGTTTTTCTTTACCTTTAATTGGTAAATTCTCACTTAAAGCACAGCCAAAGCTTTTTATTACCACATAACCTTTCTTTCTCAGCCCCCCTTACAGGTCTAAATGAGACTTAAGTTCCTTATCCGTTATGAATATTCCCTTCTTTGCTACAGTTTTACAACTAAAATTTATAATTTATATAACTATAGTTACTCACGAAAATGCATTTTTTTTTATAAGAATTTTTTCTGTCTCATGGACAAACTAATCCTTCCGTTTGGAAATAAAATCTGATCATTATCATCAATCAAAGCAAAAAAATTCGTGGGCTATACAGGAAATGTGTATTATATAGTTCAATTAATTACGATTTTCTATAACTGAAACACTTTAGTTTATATTTATGTAATTGGTAAGTTTCTGTAACCCTCACAAAAACCTGTTAATTTAGATACTTAAAAAACGAACAAACAAGGCTACGTCAGTAAGTGTAGCATAAGACCCCCTTTATCAGAGTTGCGGGTTCGAGCTCGTTAGAAATTTCATTCTGACGGCAAAAAGTATAATGTTAAGAATATGTTTTCTTTCGGTTGAAAATGGACGAAAAAATTGAAATTAAAACTATATTACATAAGCAGATAGATAAAGAATTTGTTTTTTTCAGAGGTTAAGTAGCGGGAGGATTTTCTCTTTGTAAATGAATATTTCAGAAATTTTAATTTGTCGACTCTGTTTTGCCTTACGGCTCGCGGATCAAGTTGAGACTTTTAGAGACAGTTATGCTGGCCTAGGAGAGGGAGTAGAATAATTTTTCTTCCATCATTTCTGTTGTTCGATGTTTCATGTTAGTTTAAATGATAATTTTGATTGTTTATCCTAGGAGATTTAATGGCGGAGGAAGAAGTTCTACAGTGGCTTATTTTACAGAAGACGGAAGACAGAATAGAGCTAGTCACCAGAGGAATACTCGAATCTCTTTTGAATGACGTACAGTATCTGGCAGTATTCTTTTGTATGTATAGAATTTTTTTTTATTTTTATATAACTAAAATTTACCTATTTCTTTATTATCTTAAATTAAAGGGAAACAACTATTCAATTATAAGTTAACAGCAAAATTATAATATAAAATAGGAAGATCTTAACTCATAATTAAGGTTCAAAAAAAAAAATTGAGGTTCATGAAATGAAATTAAAGAGTGACTTAAACTTGACTTACCTATACCATTTGCTCTACAATATTGCCATCGTAGTGTAGCCAGAAGTCAGCATTGTTAGACAACTCCAAAGTGGCCTGTCCTTGGGAGAGCTGGAATTCCATAATGGGCAATCCTTCAGGTAGTGAATCTACTAATTTTAAAACTCAACCATCTTTTGTGTGGTCTTTCTCCGTGGTGATTCCAGCCGTTTGCAATTGGTTAAAAATTGAAGATGAGTCGAAAAGTATTTGAGTGGGCAGTCAAAGTAAATGACCATACCAATGCAGTGAGCGAGACTTGAGCTTTTCAGACAGCGGTCGCAATTTAAAGTATTTGAGAGCCTCAAAGTATTAATATGGTCTTAGACCTGCTAACTTTTAAACTTAGCTTTTCTGTGGCAGCACCAGGATCTCCATTGCAGTTTAAAATTGGCATGAAATAATAATGCAACATCCCTGTGAAAGTTGACTCGTGCCAGACGTTTTCCGCACAATGCATGCCAAGCAGCTACACGAGCAGAGTTTTGTTGTGAACATTGTCTTTGACGTAGTTGCACAACTTGTGTGCCGCAATGCTACGGAATAAATAATTTGTAATTTCGATAATTAAGAAGGGCTAGCCATTTAAAATGAAAGCAATTCCGGTGTTGTAGAACATATTTTTTTTTTAATTGAAAATTTTCGTGCACCCATCAGATTATTGAACGATAAACCTTATTGGCTGTCTGTTGACAGTGTTAATGGCGAACAGGAAATCAAACGACAGTTTTTCTATACTATACAGTTTTCTCGACCATCTGTCTAATCTTATGGATTTATGGATTTACTTTATTGACTCAGTAGTGGAGCAACCTGGCACAAACCCACCTTGCTGGGGGTGGTGGAGAGAATAGAAGTAGCTATATGCTCACTTGAAGAGCTGTATGGCAAAGATTTTGCTAGATACTTAGAGCAGAGCTATGTCACAATAGTGGATACATAATGTTTTGCCTTCTTTTTTCTTGTAGACTGGTACAAGTAAGCCAGTCTTGTTGTCTGATAGAATCTTTACAGAGTGTCACACAATACACAATTCTTCAAGATTTCTGACGTAGAGCCGTATATTCCTGACACTTTTTGTTATTCAGTCTTAGAAAAGTAGTTTCAGTTTCATCTGTAATAGAATCAGTCCCATTAGTCATAGCATTGGCTGCTTCAGCAGTAAATTGGTCGTCAATTTTTTTGGGTGGCTCTCTGAGTCTAGAAGTTTTTCGGAGCAGTATTTACGCTTGCGGAGGCACTATGATTCGTCTCTGGTGTTCTGCCAGAGACTAATATTATCTGCCCTGCCGTTCTGGAGGTGTGATGCTCACTGAGTGTGTTGACTCGAGAGCTAACGAAGGATGTTGTATGTGGCTATTATTTCTTTTCTCTTGTTGGTCTCTTAAAGCTTGCATTCTTGTTGTGAATGAAGTTTCTGCGGTCTCTGTGTAGAATTGTTTTGAACGCTTTGTTTTAGTTACCTTTGTGCTGCCATGACCGAGCGAAAATGGGTTTCATGTCTGTGATCAATAATGGTGAGAGATTCGGTGCCGATCCAGTCTTTCCAGCAATGCTAGCTGTAGATTTCAGCAGTGCTAGCTTTAGATGCAAGAACATTATGTTTCAAGACTTTCAATGAGCCTTCACTATCATCAGACTGTTCATGGGCTTCAAAAATGTTTGATACTTTGGTTTATGGTCGGTGTTCCCAAGGTTAGGAACGTGAGAGGTGTGAAACCTCTCACATTTTTTAAAGTCAAAATCCTACTGCCAAAATCCTACAGGCTGGATTCGTTTGAACCACTAGCATTCATATCTCTTCAAAAGGCGAAGAAGTCACGGAGAGTTACTGAAAAGAGATAAATTAAAAATAATTTTAACTAAATTTTGTAACTAAATTTTTTGTAACTAAAAATGGTAACTAAATTTTAATAACTAAAAGAAGCTTATAAACAGGTTTTTTTCAGCGTCAGGATGTCCCAGATGGCAACACTAATGTTACTTTCGTCAATGATATTCAGGGGGGATTGTTCTTTGGTGGCCAAAGTAGAAGAGATATGAGACAGTATATCTTAGGCTGAATCTCCGGATCTAATCGTAGTAACAGGTGTTCCAACAGGAGGGCTGCCGATCAAACCGTCCTAAGCGCATTTGGTTCTCCGGTGTGGTTAGGTACTGTGGTATCCAAAGGCACTAGTAGGTTGTTTTTCATGCGCCAGTTTTCATGGCAACTAAACCAGATTAGCAGAGCATTGATTGTTGGTTGTCGATACCCATTTCCTTTAAAACCCCTCTTTATGTTAAATAACATCAAAAAAATTGAAATATTCAAAATAGGCGTTAAAATTATGTAAAACATAAACATTAGCTTAGGAAATGGAATTTGAATTTTGTTGACAATCTGAAAGATCCAATCGAGAATCTTAACTGTCAAAACTCTATAAACTGTCGTTCCTTAAGGATTCAAACGATTTTACGAAACCCATAAATTCCCAACAGTTGCTTTGAATGCGGAAAAAAGTTTTAGTGTGTTGGCTGCATCCATGTATAAAACTATTTGCTTTTCAGAGAAGATTACCGTACTGATGCTTTTTATTTTGAGTTGGTGTCAAAAGTAAATTCTTTAGACTTATTTTTTCTTTTTTGGCTAACTCAGAAAATTTTCCAAAGATTGGGGACGCGGTCTTATGTTACTCTGGCGGCTTTTTGCTACGGTGAATTTGTTAGCACTAGTATATCTAAATTATTTACTCCTTAATTAAATTTGAATAAGTGACAAATGTTCATATAGTGAGCTTTCTGATTAACAATGGATGTATTAGGAACTCAATGAATGACTATACTTACACGCAGGATTACCCCTCCCCCAAAATGGGTGCAAAGGATCTTGTATGTGTCATATCAACTGGAAGGACTGTTCACGTGACAATATATGTAGTGGTTTGACTAGATGGAGTGCGCACAATTGGACTGGAGGTGGTATATTGTCATGCCGGTCTAACTACAGCAGGATCTCCCTAATTGATATAAAGTTAACATTCTTCACCATTATACTGCTCAGCAGATTCTGCAATGCCGTGACAGTAGAACAAAACCTAACCAAGGAGGTTTCAGATCGGGGATGAGCTGTTCTGACCAGACATTCAACTTAAGGAAAATTCCGGGGCACAAATTTAAACACCAGCAACAGACGATCGCAGCTACTTGTTGACTTCATCTGCTGTTGACTCACTGATGCAAAACACCTTGCAGGACGCTATGAAGGATGGTGAACCAAGTTTTTTCGCACCTATTCAGGACTTATCCCATTTGTATTCTGAGTCAAGGATTAGCTCAATTTTGCATCGAATTTGAAATTATCTCGCTCTTGCACTGATTCGGTTTTTTTTTTATCAGGTTTGAATGGGCTACATTTTTGTCCTCCAATTATGTCCACTTAAAATGCACATTCCTGCTTTTCTGCCAAAATATTTGGGGTGGATGGAGGACTGACTGGAGGGCTCAAAGACATAATCTATACATCCATTCATATAGATTTAATTTCCTTAAATGGTGAAACCTACCCATTTTTTTCTAACATGTGTAAGGGTCAAATAGACAATTTTTAAGATTTTGAACCATTCTCCTTCGGGCTGCATGGGTTTGGTCCCACAGGGCACTTTGTTTGTCTTTCAATCATTTTGAGCGAAATTGACGTTCTAAAATTTGGATATAAATGGTATTATTACGGTGAACAAGGATGCCCAGTGGTAAAAAGGGCACTTGTGGAAGCTTTATGCCCCCTGGTCTCTTTTGAGTTTGAAAAAGAAATTAGGATTTCGTTTATCAGTTTTAATGAGCCTCTTCTCCTCATCAAAACTTCTCTACAAATTATTCTATACGAAGCGGTGAGGAAGAAGAATAACACATGGGGATCACATTATTGTTTACTTTGTGAAAACGACCGTGTTGACTCCAATGAATTAGGTTGATAGTAACTTAGTGTGTAGCAGACTAAAAACATATGTTATCTTCACTTCAATGGGCATGAAGAAATATGAATCTGACAGTTCTTTTTTTGTCTTTGTTTTATTTTGATACATGAATAATGAATATACTACCCATACAACTTATTTTAAAAAAGGCCTTAGAACCAGGTCCATAGTTGAAAAAAGAACTCCAGTTATCGAAAATTGCTTGGATTTAATAAAACTAGTTGCTCATTTTTATTTTGTAATTTAAACCATTATAGACTCAACAGTTATTCATAATATTTCATTTCCATCTTTGGAAATTTTACTACAATCATTGTCCCAGAGCCCTGATAACTACTAAAAAAACCATTAAAGTGAGAACTTGTAAGATTCATTTTTATTACATAAAAAACAACACCCTTCTCAAATATCAGTACTTAAAGAATAACCTAAATCTATAAAATCTATTGTAGAACTCGATTGTGAAGTTTTTAATGTATAATATGATGAAAATAACACGGCTAAGATTTTTGACGCTAAGTCTTTTATACATTAAATTAAAAATTTGTTTTAGATAAACAGAATTGTAAATCATGTGAGCAAGTGCTTCAAGAGTTGGAGAATATAGATGACGAGTGTGACAGATATGGAATCCAGATGGTAAAGATAATGGATACACAGTTGGCTAAGCGATATGGCATCAAAACCTTCCCAGCCCTTGTTTATTTCAGAAACGGAAACCCACTTCTGTATGACGGTAAGTAAACAGTACCCTCTGCTAGCAGACGCTGTGGTACGGTGTTTTTTTTTTCTTAGTATAATAGTGACATCTAGAAAAACCACTTTTCCCCTCTTGATCCATCTCATATCTATTCAAACCTGAAAATCATTTCAAAACTACGAAGCATTTAGGGCAGGATCGCATTCTCGTCAGTGCTGCCACGTTGAACACGAAAATTAATACCTAAATCTAATTCGTTAAGTTTAATAACACTTTCAAGGGCTATAATGAAAGAAAGGTTGAGATGGCTAGGGCACGTTTTGCGGATGAAGGATGACAGATTGCTGAAGATTGTTCTTTTCTTCAACCGTCTGGGGCAAAATGGAAAGCAGGTCGTCCTCGTTTGGGGTGGGAAAACGTAATAAAAAAGATTTAAAGGAAACGGGAACTTCCTAGGAGGATGTAAAAAGGCAGACTTTGAATAGATTGGGATGGACGAGGAGCGTCCTTAGCTGTGTTGGCCTCAGGTGGCTTGGTGATGCGGTGAGCTGTTAGTAGTAGTAGTGGTAGTGTTGATTCCCAAGGACGGCTATAACTTCAAAAGAAAGCTATAGCTTTTTTAGCCATTTGGTACCATATGTTTTTAGCTAATTATTTGCTAATTTTTCACCATCGCTTTTTTAAGTTTGATACCCACTACTGCCCATTACCACACAACTGCAATGTGAAGGCCGTTGTCATGACAAATTGAACTTCTGATTCGCTCCTAGATTTTTTAATTATACATTGTTATGTAAGTCTCTTTTTTTCCGATCCGAACAATAATATTTCATTTTCAATCCCCATTCACAAATGGGGATTAATAAAAAAAAGATTGTGGAAAACTTTGGGCAACGGACATTGAATAGTTTGATAAGCCTATTTCATTATCTTCTGTCAATTATATATCAAAGTATGTCTTTTGGGCTTAAACATTTTGGGCAAAGTACGTCTTTTGGGTATAAACAATTTGGGCAAAGTACATCTTTTGGGCATATAGTTTTTGGGCAAAAACGATAAGACCAAACTATTTTTACCAGAAGAGCCTTTGATAGCCCATATTAAATAAGCTATCAGACGGGTAAATAAAGCATAAGGGGGCACTTTCCCCGGGGGGTAGAAATTTTAAGGGCGCAAAATTCCAAATAAATAGTAACATTTATAGTTGTCACAATAGTAGTTACAATAGTCAACATTTATAGTCACTTTAAACTTTTTGAAAATTTATTTTTATTCAAATAAAGTAGAGGGTACAGTTGGCAGTAAATATATGCAAATTAAATCTGAAATGTCTATTTTCACATATATTTTTTCATATAAAGTAAGAAAGGCCAGATTTAAATAAACGAAGAGTTACGTTAATAAATGAAAATTTTGTTAAAATTTGGCCTGCAAATTTTCGGGGGATAGGAGGGGGACTAATCAAGGCTTGGCCCCGGTTATAAGAGAGGCCAGTACCACCACTGGAAAGTTGGGACATAAAAGTGTTGGTAGTCTATACTAAATAGGCTACGTTAAGGGACTTTAATTATATCATTAAAACAGATGCCAAAGCTAATTCTTAAAAGACATTCTTTAGACTCTTTTGGAAAGAGTTTTGACCATTTTAATAAGGATGTTTGTCAAGGATGGCCCTATGATTCTTGTAAAAATAAATGTGTTTGGTTTATTGTTTCAATAAAGTCTAGGCTTAGTCCTTAGATTCATACTTTATGACGTCCTCCCACCCCAGACGAGGACGACCTGCTTCCACAAACGAAGACGACCTGCTTTTGGTCGAATGCTTTCAAAATACTAACTTTGGAACCGAAGCATGTCTTTTAATATTTGTAGTGATGACAATTTGTTACGTCAATACAAAAGAATTATCACAATTGTGACAAAAAACCGAATAAATTAGCACCTTTAAGTAATACAAACTATAAGGCTAATCGAAATTTGGGTTGGGGAATTTATTAGATTGACTTGATTTCCGAATCAGAGCCTTTTCGGCCAAACCATTGAAATTGCCCTGTCTGGCAACGCTGCTATTTGGAAATGTCTTACTCTATGTTAACATGAATAGGACCGGTAATATTGGTAATATGAATATGATAATAATAATAGAATTTCTATCTTAATTCAATATATTTCAGATATGGTATGACTGGGGTTACAAATAAGCTTCTTGCTTATTGTGTTTATAGAATTATTTTTACTTATATTAATACTAGTGTATGCTTTTTTTAGTGGTATAAGTTTTTATTAGATTTCCTTTACCAGGTATTTTCAGCACTGCACGATTCAATATAGGATTCTAAAGCTGGTGAAGTAATCAGCTGATTACTGATCACTTAGGCTTAGGTAAAACTTAACCTTCAGTTCGGTTCATTTCTAAAAATTTGTTCAAGGTCTGAAAAGGGCATTCTTTATTCATTATGGTTTTATCCATTTGACTGCAGTAATTCAAAATGTGTTAACTTTCATAGCAGAAATTCAGTGGAGAGTAATAAAATATCAATTTCACTGGAATTATATTAAACTATTATATTGGTAGTAACTAATTTTTTCTTGTTTTGTGGGACCTCTTAGTTCGGAAGTTTTAGACTTTGTATTTAAAAACCCCGTTTAACCTCTCTAATAATGTTTTGCGAATTTTGGTTTGGTAATTATTGAGAATGACTTTTTATTTGTATTTTTATAACTGCATGATGTATTTAAGAATTTTTTTAAAATTATTCTTGTTTGTTTTATCTCCAACTCCGGTAGAATCAACAGTCAACTATGTTAAATTTGAGAAAAACACTCCCTAACCCTAAGTCTCTAGTCTAAAACAACAAACGAAAAATTTTTAACCGTAGCTTGTTTTGGTTTTTTTGGCTACTTTTGTTTTTTTGGCTACTTTTTTTGGCTACTTTTGTTTTTTCACCTGCCATAATACAAAAGAGGCTAACTAGTAATTCGAAGCGTCTACAGAAAGAACTACACTTCAGAATTACTAGTTTGACTGTTTACTACTTAGCCGTAATCTTGTAGTCTTTTTTTTCTAACTAGTTTTTTTAGGCTAACTAATAAAAATTACGGCTAACTACAGAAAAAAAGACTACAAGATCAGCTTCCCTGCTCGGTTCTGATTATTTTTTGATCAAAAAAAGTTTTACTTAAGCCTCAAGGCGACAAACAAATGATGTCACTAATAGATGTTTTTATAGCGTTTACGGAACCTTGTGTTAAATGAGATACAATAGAAAACTAAAGTGGCTCAGTATGTGGCTCATATACCTAAAAGAGCAAGCGAGATTTGGAAAAAAATAGAATTGGCCAACAAGATTGATTTACGTGGGTAAGGTATACGAGCTCAGTAGATAGGTTTCAAATATATTATTTTGAAATAAATAAGATATTTATTTATTTCAGATGTATCACCTAGTGTCAGGAACGTCAAAATCCAGAAATGTGACCCTGTTTTCTTGCTCTTTTTAGCAGTGGGGTACAAGCAAATTGAGTATACTAGGTCATATCAGTGGTTCTCAGTATTGGAAGCAAAGAACGGTGCAGAATTTTTTACTACCCATTTCCTATAATTCTATATTTATTTTGTAAACTGAAACGTAAATTTTAAAAGACTTTTCCAGTAGAACTCTTTTGATTTTCAATTTTCTATTCAACGGAAGAAAAAGTTCATAAGAAACTTAGAAATAGAAAAATATTTTCAACTTTTTAAATATTAAAAATTAGGAGAAGTATCTGGAATAAAAACAAATCCATCCTAGGACCTCTTTGAAGATTAGGTCTCAAAAATCTTCCTTCCTCCTTCCCCAAAAAACCCTTCCTCCTCAATTGCTCTACCAGGTCTCAATGAAAATACAAATTATTATTACTTATTAAACAAGAATTCTTTTTGAATGCTGAAGACAAGCATTTGATTTTTTTTATTATTATTTTGACTTCACTGCAAAGTATCGTACTCCAATTACTTTGAGCCCTATCCTATTTCTCTTTTTTTCATACAATTAAATACTTATACAGGAGATATGTTCTCATCAAAAAGTGTTATCGCGTGGATGATGAGCGAAGAAACCCGTGAATTAAGTGACCAGATTGAAGGAGTAACATCTACGATGCTGGATCACCTTTTGGAAGCATCAGATAGACTAGCTGTTATGTTTTGTGAGTGGTGTCCCAGATTTGCTTGAGCCAAATCTTCAAATCCAAAACTGAGGGAACTGGCTGCATAAAAAATTAAATCTGTCTGTAAAGCTTCGGTCAGAGAGTTTAAAAACTAAAGAATAAACTCAAAATCAACTACCAAAAAATATCCGAAAAGGGAAATTATAAAGCTGACTGTAATCACATAAACAGAAAGTTTTTTGTGTTTTCTTCGTTTTATTTAATTTTAAATTGGGCTTAAGATAAAAACAACTTTTACAAAAAGTAAAAATTGGTATGTTTTAGTGCATTGTCTCTGCTATCTTTTGTATAGCTTTACTTACCTAAGTAGTATTATTAGCAAAGACGGTGGGTGCAGTGAAGATGTTAAAAGTAGAATGGCCAAGGCCCAGGTTTTTTTTATAGTTGAAAAAAGTTTGGAGGAATAGGAAGATATTTCTGCAAACTAAGGTACTCCGAAAAAAACTGGCGCTCCGCAAAAAGAAGGAAAATTTACTAGATATTTTCAAGAAAAATTGCTTATGGATTGTTTTGGGCACCCTACTGACTGACCGCATCTCAAACAGCAGGTTGTACGAAAAATGTGGTTCAGTCCTGCTTTCTAGGGCTATAATAAGAGAAATTTTGAGATGGCTAGGGCACGTTCTTTTGATAAAGGATGAAAGATTGTCAAAGACTGTCCTTATCAGTCAACCGTCTAGAGCCAAGCGAAAACTAGGTCGTCACCAAATGGAGTGGGAGGAAAGTAGAATAGCCAAGGCCCAAGTTTTTTTTCATAGTTGAAAACAGTTTGGAGGAATAGGAAGATATTTTTGCAAACTAAGGTACTCCGAAAAAAACCGGTGCTCCGCAAAAAGGAGGAAAATTTGCTAGATATTTTCAAGAAAAATTGCTTATGGATAGTATTGGCCACCCTAATGACTGACCGTATCTCAAACAGCAGGTTGTACGAAAAATGTGGTTCAGTCCTTCTTTCTAGGGCTGTAATAAGAGAAATTTTGAGATGGCTAGGGCAAGTTCTTTGAATGAAGGGTGAAAGATTGTCGAAGACTGTCTTTGTGGGCCAACTGTCTAGAGCCAAGCGAAAACCAGGTCGTCACCAAATGGAGTGCGAGGAGGTCATAAAGAAAGTTTACAGAGAAACGGAAACTTCTTGATTGGGTGGGAAGAGGGAGGCTTTGAATATACTGGAAGGGAGGAGCAGCGTGAGCAGCTGTGTTGACTTCAGGCGGTTTGGTGCTGCAGCGAGCTGTTAGTAGTAGTAGTAGTTTTTTCTTAAACTAGGCTATAAACTACAGCCAAACAACTTGATAATAAATATAAAAGGCTTCAAAATAGAATAATCTGCCTACTTTCAAAAAAATGTCACGCAGGATTCAAGCAAACTTACGCCTTAAATGGAATGTAATTTTGATAAATCAAACAAGAGTTTGTTCTGGATGTTTCTAGGTATGTTGGTGACGGAGGACTATTGGTAGCACCAGAGCCACCAGTAATTTTGAATTTCAATCATTTTAAAGACTCAGTGTTTTTCTTTCTTATCAGTTTTTCATACTCTCTGTCTTGATTGCTCTAGAAATATCTCTGATCAATGGAAGCGTTGGGTAGACGATGGCAATTTTCAAAAATAAAGGTTGTAATTTGCTAGTACGGTCTTTTTCTTACCTATTTTCTACCTAGATATTATTTAGCCGCTTAAAAACTATATTCAACAGTCCGCAGTAAAAATTCAACTTTATGAAGTGTTATGTATACAGAAATTTCCACCGAAACCTAAAGCTACTGAAATTTTATGATGTATTTCACTGAAAAAAAACTAACCTTTTTTCGCTTAAAGTTTAATGTTTTTTGAAGTTTAAACTATAGTTTAAACGATAATTTAAGATATTCGTAAAAAAAGCAGGTTTTCTTTGAGGAAAAGTCATATTATGATTTTATCCCTTTGGCACGGAGTACTACAAGGTCCGAAAAAAGATATGTCTGACCAGTCCTTTAGTCTCTTCAATGTTTCCATGATCATTTTATCAAAAGCTCTACGGCCCTCAAGTTTTGAAGTCAAGATTTGGTTATAGATGGCGCACCTGCATGAATTGCCTTCTCTACTAACATTTCACTGTTTTTGAGTTGGTGGCACTTGAATTATATATTTAAACGTTCATCCACTTTTGATTTAAACGTTTCATTAAGTGTTCATTCATATGTTGTTCAGCCATTGTTCATTTTGTTCAGTAAGGAGCAACATTAAGAATTAAAACGAACAGAGATTATTACGTGTATGTTTTCCGGTACTTTTAAAAAAGTTATTTATTGTTCTTATTAAACGACCCTTGTGTTTCAGGAGTCGTTTTTAAGGAATTGGAACAAAATTTAAACTTTAGCGTAAAGAGTGAGGTGTTGAGGAGGGGGCAACCCCCCTCATATACGTAATAATTTCTGTCCGTTTTAAGTTTTGATGTTGCTTCTTACTTTCAGCTGAGAAAAACTTGTTTTTTTTTAAGTTTCTGATCGTTTTTTAAATAACGCTAGGATATCTGGCTTCACCTTCACGGATAATCCCCCTCCCAACAGAAATATCCTCTGGCCAATTCAATCCTGGTAAAATTTTACCCCGGACAATTACCCTGAACATCTCTATGTGTAAAATTGAATCGGTAAAGATAAAGCAAGACATATAAAGAAACTTCGTATAGGAATTCTGGCAAATTCCCCCAGTGTAAAATTTCCATTGAAAAGTTCACCCCCTGGAAACTTCCTCTTCCATGGAAAATTTTCTCCGGGAAAAACTCCAGCAAAAAAATTCGCCCTCCCCTCCCCACTCGAAAAATGTATGCATACTTCCCAATAATAAATACCAAACGTAAACAATAAACCAATTTTATAGCCTAAATACCTTTCCCCAGGGGCTGTGGGGGTCATGTTATCTCTAAAAACATGTTTAGTGGGTCTTTCAACTATGCTGAACAAAATAGCTATCTCAAAATTTTGGTCAAACGATTTTGGGAAAAAAGTGACATGGGAGGGGGCCTAGTTACCCTCCAATTTTCTTTGTCACTTAAAAATAGCACTAGAACAGTTTATTTCCCTTAGAACGAGCCCTCTCCTGACATTCTAAGACCACTGGTTTGATATGATCACCTATGGCGAAAAAAAATAAATAAACACGCATCCGTAATCTTTCATCTGGAAAAATTCCAGACCTCTACAGAAGGGTTCTTTGATACACTGAATCTGACGGTATGATTTTCACTAAAATTATATGTTTCCTAGGGGGTCGTTCCCCCTTTTTTTGAAAATAAGTCTCGTATCATTTGACGGGTAAAACTAAACTTGATGAATCTTATATATTTGGAGTCAGCTTAATAAACCAAATCTTTTGATATTTTTATCGGTATCAAAATTTGGCTTTTTAGAGTTTCGATTACTATTGAGCCAGGTCGCTCCTTGCTTACAGTTTGTTATCACGAACTGTTTGATAATGATCTCCCAGACAGTAAAAATCCTTAAAATTTATAATTTTAAGTTCTTTTTAGCAAAGCTACAAATACAAATTGCATTGCTAAAATTTTGCCCAATTTGTATTGGCTTATTGAATATATATATATATATATATATATCTATATATATATATATATATATATATATATATATATATATATATATATATATATATATATATATATATATATATATATATATATATATATATATATATATATACACTACGAAAACTTTAAGAAAAAGAAAGTTTTTTTTAAAGAAAAGTAAAGGCCATATTAAACTTAAGATCAGTAGAAATAAAATTTTCTGAAAGTTCCCTAAGAATTTTACGATAAAACACTTCTTAACAGACGTTTGGTATCTTCTTGGATAGGGCTATTATGGCAACTTTTACCACAGTAACCAATAATTAGAACCCAAGTCCTAAAATTGGTTTCAATCAGGAACCCTTATCGCTATCTAAATTCACAAAGTGCAAAGATTTTCAAACAGAGGTGTTTATTGTTTAAAGTTCAGGAAAGGTCTGCCCATTTCATACGAAAACATTGATTGAAAACGAAAGTAGTCTTATCTAGAAAATAAATATCGTAGAAAATAAACATCACGACGTGAAAAAAAATGATAAACCATCCAGTGGCGGATCCAGAGCGGGGGGGCGAGGGGTGCCCCCTATAGTAGTCTAAAGTAGCGCAATTTACCTAATTAGCGCAAGTTTGCATTAATTAAACTTGCTCCTAACGTAAGTTTGTCGGATCAACCGAAATTATTAAAAGGAAAGAAGGCAAGTGCATTTGTTGTCACAGTTGGTGGTAACGAACTGTGAGTTAGGAGTGACCCGGCTCAATAGTAACTGAAACTATAAAACGGAATTTGATACCAATAGATATATAAAAAGAATCGGCTTATTATGCTGATTTTAAATATATACGTTTCATTAAGTTTAGTCTTACCGATTAAAGGCTGCGAGCCTAAGAAAATTCGCCTGATTTTTCAAAAAAGGGGGAAATACCCCTGAAAGTATTATAATCTTAATGAAAATCACACCATAAGGTTCAGTGTATCAGGAAACCCTACTTTAGTTGTTTGAAGCTCCTATATAAATGTGGAATTTTGTATTTTTTGCCAGAAGAAAGATCAAGGATGGGTGTTTTTTTTTCCAGGGGGTTATCGTGTTGAACCAGTGGTCCTAGAATATCGTGAGGGGGCTCATTCGAACGGAAATTAAAAGTTCTAGTGCCCTTTGTAAGTGACCAAAAAGATTAGAGGACAAACTGGTCCCCTCCCCTGCCCCTTTTTTACCCAAAGTTGTTCGATCAAAATTTTGAGATAGCCATTTTGCTCATCATAGTTAAAAGGCCCATTAACTATCTCTTTGGATATAACATGACCTCCCACAGCCCTAGGGGAAAGGCCTTAAAGTCATAAAATTCGCCCATTTTTTACACATAGCGTTTGTTATTGTGAAGTTTGTATACATTTTCCGGTGGTAGGGGGAGGAGGGAGTCAATTTTTTGCTGAGAATTTTTCCACGGCGGAATTTTATGTGGGGAAGGAAGTTTCCAGGGGGTGAACTAGTCAGGAGAAATCATACACTGGGGGAATTTGCCGGAATTCCTATATAAAATTCTTTTTAAATGTCTTGCTTTCTCTTTTCCGTCTCAATTTTACACGCGGAGTTGTTAAAGGTAATTGTCCGGGGTAAATTTTCACCGGGATGGAATTGTCTAGAGGATGTCTCCGTGGGGATGGAGGTTTCTCCTTGGATGTGGTTCCAGATTTCCTAGCATTACTTAAAAACAATCAAAAATAAAATTAAAAAAAAACATGTTTTTTTTTAACTGAAAGTAAGGAACAACATTAAATGTTAAAACGAATAGAAATTATTACGTGTATGAAGGGATTGCACCCTCATGAAGCCCTCGCTCTTTACGCTAAAATTTGAATTTTGTCTCAATTCTATAAGAACGACTCCTGAAACACAAGGGGTCGTTTAATTATAACAATAGGAAGCTTTTTTAAAAGTACTAAATAACTTTAGCGTAAAGAGCGAGGTGTTGCGGAGGGGGCAATCCCTTTCATACACGTAATAATTTCTGTTTGTTTTAATTTTTAATATTGCTTCTTACTTTCAGTTAAAACAAACTTATTTTTTTTTAATCTAATAGTTAAATAAAACCCCCATAAGCCTTATCATATCAGAGTTGTTTTAATATTTTTAAGTGACAAAGTTGCACTGGCTATAGAAACTAAATCAAACTAAATTCTCCAAAATACACAATAATTGTGTTTATTGGGCTAGAGTCCACTAATTAGTATGTATTGAATAAATCATCCCCTAACTCGTGAAAAAATTGTTAAAGATGAAAGCAGATGAGCGTTTTGTAAGTAATTCAAGGTCTTATTGACTAGATGTGCATGAAGGAATCCATTTGCTAACTAAACAAATTTAATCATTTCTATTCTTTTTTATTTCATATATTTTGTTTATCTCTAACAGGAGATTTACGGAATGAAGATTCTGTGTTTGAATGGTTGCAAGATGATGACAACCGTGAGTTGGCTGATGAAATTGAAGAAGTGAATGCTCGTATGCTTGATCGACTTATTGATGACTCACCTTTTCTTGCTGTTTTCTTCTGTGAGTCACCTGACGCTTTCCACTTGTTCTGTCTTTTTCGTTATTTCCTATATTTATTTTTTGTTTTAATGACTTGATCAGATCTACCATAAACGTAAGTAGCTATAAATGAATCATACCAGACTAATCATTTAACGATAATTGAAATAATGAATCATCAATGAAACAGAAAAGTAAGTTTTAAATTCATCTCTTTTTCTTGCGCGTACTGGCTTTCTGACAAACTAGCTGTATATTTGAAAGCCATGTAAGAAAATTTGGAATTCATCGTAAATTTTGTGCAGAATTACGTATTATTTTTAACACCTACAGTTTTCACATTGGGGTACTGTACAAGCTCCTAGACGTGACAAGCTGTATAATTATTTAACATATATACTCTGATAAATTCGATGGTTCTTCAAAGGTGATAGGAAAATGCGCAGTTACCGGAAAATAAATTTTAATTTCAACTAAATAATTAATTAAACTAACAATTAAAACTGAAGACACATATTGGTTTCAATTTACAATAGAACTAACCAAAATAATTAAATATTTAGCCTAAAATAATCAATAGAATAAGCCTAAGTATATTTGGAATAAAACTAAGAGTATTTCGCAGAGTAGTATAAGCAAGTTAATTTAAGAAAAATGAGGAAGTATTTTTTGCGTAATGTAGATCCTTAATTACCGAACAATGTATCTTGCATGTAAAATAGTTTATTTTCTATAGTTTTATTGACAGTTCAATTCCAAAAAGGCAAACAAAATGGAAGGGCAAAATAAGCACTCTTCATTGATTATTTGTTCTCATGAAAAACTTTCAATTTTTTTCGGATTGATAATATTCCCGTAAGGATTATATGCAAATTTTATTTGAGCCTCTGTGGCTGTTTTTTATGATCAGCTTCTTTGCATTCATATATATATATATATATATATATATATATATATATAATATTATATATATATATATATATATATATATATATATATATATATATATATATATATATTATATATATATATATATATATATATATATATATATATATATATATATATATATATATATTATATATATATATATATATATATATATATATATATTGATATATAGTTTTACTACTAATGACGGTCACTGTATATGTGACCGAAATATCTGGCATTTTTGGGAATTTCTATACACTGTCTATTAAAAAAGGATTTTGTCCCTATTTTGAACTTTTATTTTATCGGCATTCATATATAGTATCAAGAACTGGGAATTTTCACTTTATTATAATGCAAATCAAAGAATCACAAAATAAAAACTGAAAATAAACACTGGAACACCAGAAATATCACAGAAAATAGGCACTGGAAATTTTTTTTCTTAGTTCAAGAATGCACTAAACTTTCAAGATTCATTTCAACAGATGGACCATATTCTATCGAAGATTATCTTCTGCAAATTTAATCACTCACTGCCTTCTGAAGAGCTTTTCTTCTTTATTATTTTCGCCTTCCCCTTTAAATGGTTCTCCTTCCTACCTTTTGTTAGGACAAATATAAACATGTAGGCAGAAATACGTGCCAAAAAATAATTTTCACACAAGTCCTTTTGAAACGGCTTTAGTCACTAGTAGATATCCTTGGAAATGGCACCCCTGGGGAGTATTATACCAACGCTAATTGTTGATTTCTTCAAATGAATGCTTAACATATATATTAAACCTCAAAATTCAGCAAAAATAGATGATATATTGATGGTATATCAGGTGTTTTTTATTTACCCGAGGCTTTATTATTCAATTGCACTATATAAACAAAATATTCTTTCCAAAATAAATAATTCAAGATCACAGTGGAGAATATACAGTATTGATAAAGGCTATACTCTCCCTTAAAAAAATATGAAGCAGATTTAAAACCACACAAGATTCATACTCCGCCTTTGTACATGCGCGATTCTGATGTATACATGACGAAATGCCTATGGAAAACCTGTTTTTTTGCCGAGTAGCAACTTAACTAGGCTGTGACGACAGGGCTCAGAGTCTTTAGACACAGTATCAAGTGTGTTTCATGTTTGGAAAAAGAAGACGCTACAGTCTACAGTGTTCAAGATAACATATAAATATACCTTTGTTAAATCATTAACCATTATCTCTGAAATACTTTTTGAAAGAGATTTTTACAGTAATAGACAGAATCTATTAATCTAAAAGAAGTCAGCTTTCACCTAAAGCTAAGAAATCTTTCTTCTTTGGCTGAAAAATAGATACATAAATAGATAAGTATCTATTCAGTCCACAAAAAAAACATTTAAAAGACTTAAAACTCCTAAAAAGCTTTTCTCATTTTTTTTTATATTTGTTTTATTTTTATACCGGGGCGTAAGGAAGGAATTGGGCATACTTTTTTGCAAAATTTTGACCCCCCTAAAAATGCATACGCTTGTGCATAACTAGACCGGCACTTAGGGCGAAGCATAAAAACCCCTCTACTAAACAATATTAACAACACTATACATTTAAATCAACTACACATATGCTTCAAATTACACTCTTCGAAATAAATCTTCTAATAAAATTTTCTTCTTCAAGAATTTTAGTGGAAAATATTCAAATTTAAAAACAAAGACATTGTTCAAGATATTGCTCTGGGACGTTTAGCGGTTTTTATCAAAATGTATTTTGTCATGTTTTTTTATGCTCTGGATTAAAAGTAAATCAGTAATTAGTAAACCAGTAAATCTGCTGTCTTTTAACGGACTAGCTGATCCCGACTGCTTACTATGCTATGTAAATAAGGGTAATATTTTAACCCCTGGTTTAACTTTAAACTCATTTAACTATATAAAACGAAGAAGGAGACAGAGGAGGAGAAGATAGTGAAAAAGAAAAAGAGAGAGACTAAACGAGAGAGAGAGAGAGAGAAAGAGAGAGAAAGAAGAAGAAAGATACAGAGGGAGAGAAATAGAAAGAGTTAGTCAAATTACTTATAATAAAATTCAAGGAAAAAAAACGGCATGAATTAAAACAGTCCAAATCTCGCATGAAAAAAAATGACAAAAACCAAAAAATAAATAAAATCAGAGCCAAAAAAAAAAAAATATAAAATAATGCAACTCCTGTAGAATAGTTGAAAAACTTTGATCTCTTGTGCCATGTATTGTTTTGGTCAACAGAGTTAAGAATACTGCCACCTGTGCTGTTACCTTCAGTATCCCTCTATGTATCTATCAAATGTAAATTTTCTTAGATGATGATGAATGTGCAGAATGTCCAGCTATAATTCAGGAGCTTGAAAATATTGATGATGAAGCTGATGCATTTGGCATTGATTTTGTGAAACTTAATGACGAAGAAGCTGCTAAGAAGTACAATGTCCTGAATACACCGTCTTTGGCTTACTTCAGGAAAAAAATTCCATTAATTTATGAAGGTAAAAGATTGTTTTGGTTTTCAGACTTTGATACATAGTCCAAAAAATTATAATCCTTATTACGGTTGCCGCAAACGCCTAATATGCACGAAAATACATAAGAATTAATTTCAGACGTTTCAATCAGGAGGAGATGTGGAAACGTGAAAAAACTGATGGAAAAAATCTGGGAATCACGTAAAAGTACAAGAAAGTGTGCAGTAATTAACACGCCTCCAAATTCCTTCTTGGAGGGAATTATTATATTGTATGTATCGATTTTGGTGAATTTTGTTAAAGAGACTTTGCATATGCAGGTTTTTAAGCCGTATCTTAAGCGTAGAGAACAAGAAATAAATACATAAATAAACAAAATAAATATTCATGCATGTACGTGTATCTGTGCAGCTTGTTTAAATTTATAGAAAATCTTCCAGTTTTGGTATGTTTTATTGTCTTCTAGTTTATATGAGTATTGAATTCTACAGAAGTATTTCCCGAATTTTACACATTATTATTATTTATTTTTGATCCTCACTATACAAAGGTATAATACTTGGAGTAACACGAAGAAAAACACACAAAAATAAAACGCAAATCAATATAGAAATCAAAGGAAACCAGTTACAAAGTAATACATAAAGTATAAAGGACACTAAAACGAAAGAGAAAAAACATAAAAAGAGGGGGAAAAGAAGAAGAGAAAAAAAACTCACAACTTGCAAAATCTAAAAAATATTTTTAATAATCTAATAAATATCTAATAATAAATATATCGAATAATCTAATAATATGTGTTCTTTTATTCAGGCCAAGAGAAAGTGACCAATAGTCAGTATTGTTTTTTCTTAATTGGATATTTTTTACTGCAAAGATCACAATGTTTGCTACTTTTAAAAGTCTAAATGGAATCTATTCAAGATAGTAACGGCTGATCGCATCCTCTCCCCCCTTCTGCTAGATGGGAGTTTAAGTACTGTTAGAAGGCTCAGGATTTCGTATTTTGGTTCACTTATAGCAACTAAAACACCTTATTAACGCTCTATTAAGGGAAGAATATAAATTAAGTAAGGTTCTTGTCCACCTTACGAGCAGTTGTTTCAGTTTCGCATTTGAGTCTTTTTCAACGACATTTTCCTTGGTTCTTAGCAAATAAAAAAGTCCGCGAAGTAGAAAAATTCCTTATCCGTGAAATCAAGAATGACTCGAGTATAGAATGAATGATCCGCTGTTTAGTAATGCGTTTCAAGGAAAGCTATCTGCTGGTCTTGATAAAAAAAAGGTCGTGTTCCAGAAAAGTTAAGTTTTAGAAAAACAAAAAGGTGCTGTAGATAAAACCGAAATCTGCCTGGGCATATCTTTCTCAACTTCTGAAAGCCATGAAACTTTTGGACAGGATAAGATATGCGTCTGATAATAATAAATCAAGTTTTGCGTATATGTCATTTAAAATGGGATTTGTTTTCTAAAATGAGACAAGACTAGTTTCGGGACATAAAAAAAACACATAAAATAACGAATGATTGGAAACACATTTTTATCAACATTAAAAATCATCATAAAATAAATTATAATAACTACACAAAGGTCAAATTCGCAATAAAATTGGGTACAAAAGGACTTCTGCACCTCATAAACTCTAATTTTATTGAGGGCTGATAAATACCTCGCGGCTCTTTGTGTCACAAGTCTTATATTAGGTAAGGTTGAGAGGCTTGATTTAAAGAGAGAGATGATATGTTTTGGATGATTAGAGTTGAGGCACTTAAGTTTAAAATTCAGGGCACAAGTAATGAATTTCCTAGAAAACTACCCAATCATCGACTCTCTTTACCCAATGTTGACAAAGCCAAATTGTCCGTCTTTTTTAAACGACATGAGACCAGGAAAACTGAATATGACGAGGCTTGGCTTGTTTCTTAGCACCAAAAGCAAAGAATGGCACAAAACATTGTCCATGCCTTCTCCAGCATATTTGATTTTTAAAATTTTGATTCAATTTAAGAAACAATAAAATCATTGATGTTGGCCTGTTTGCTATCTTGGAAAGTAGATGTGCTAGATCAATGAAAAACTTATAAGAAATGACCCACACCTTGACTAGGCATTAGAAAGGTGATTTTATGCTATAGCTAATCTTAAAATTTGAAATTTTAAAGCCATAACAAAGTATTTCGTTTTTATTTCGTATCCTTTTAAAATGACAGCAATGCCCTGTAGATAAAGGTGCCTATCTCTTTTACTGTGGTTTGGTCTTTGATGAGAGTGTGTTAGTCTAATGGGCTATAAATCAAGCTGTATAGCAAATTGGGTCTCTTTTAAGTACCTAGAAGATCAAAATAAACACATTTTTAAAGCCTAGACCTGCAATAGGTCTATTAATGCTCGAAAATCGTGAATTTCTAAGATTTTTTTTTATTGGTTTAAAATGCGAGAATTTGAAGAGAGTATTGAATTTCCGTCAATGTGACCATGTTGTGTCGTGAAAAGAAATAAACGAAACTGAGTAGTTAAATTTGGCAATATTTTATATCCATAAGAAATTGATCACTATCCATCTGTTGATTCCCCTATACACCTACACATTCAAAGAGAAGCTAATAAAACTGTTCTTAAACTGTTTGGTCTATTTGTTTTTAGCTTAATTTTGCGGATTTTTAAGAATTCTTCTTGATTTTAAATATGGTACTCGCTGCCACCAAAAAACATAATTCTGTGTATAAGGCTCTTTGTCATCACAAATCTATTTCTTGATTTTTCGTAGTTTTTTGAAATTTATATGATTGTGCAGGTCTCCGGTGAACCAGACAATTAGATTTAATTTTTCTTGGTATTTAAGGTCACTAATTTCTAGACCATGAGATTTTAGCAAAAAATCTGTACGTTTTTCTTCTTGATTTATTCTTTACAGTGAGAATTCACTTCACCTTGAAAATCAAAGAATACATAAAGGAGATTCATATCTTTTTGCTTGTTACTTTACACTTGCAGTTGTCTTGCTACTTATTATCATCGCTTTGGTTAATTACATATACTAGGTAATATTCATTAATCGTTCTACTTATTACCCTCTAGCTCCAACTCAAATAACGCATTGGACAAATTTCAGCCAATCTAGGAATTAAAAGGATTTTATTTAATTTTTTTTTTTAGGAGATCTTCTTGATGAAAATCGTGTGCTAACTTGGTTAACATCACAAGATGTCTTCGAAATTAAGGACGAAATTGAAGAAGTTAATAGAAAAATGCTCGACAAGCTTCTCGATGAAAATGATTTTGTTGCAGTTTATTTTTGTAAGTTGAAATTCGTCGCATTTTAGGAATTCCACATAATGTATTTCTCTAAGAAATATGTTGCGGTAATGAACTGTATGTGGAGAATGGCCTTGGCTGATAATAAAAGGAACCCTAGAAAATAAGAATTTTGATAATTTTTTCTGTGATTTCATTTTTAAGCGGGATTTCAAGTATCTGAAAGTAATAAATTTTAATGCTAATCATCCAAAGTTGTTTGCGTTAGAAAATCTGCACAATTTTGGAAAAATGGAGTAAATATTCCTTAGCTAATTCAGCTAAAAGAAATTACTTTTTAGCTAATGTAATCAGCTAAAAAGCTAATTACACTAGCTAGTTGATGTGCTAGCTGCCGAATGTGTTAGGTACATATAATATCTAACAACACTATACCAATGGTCGGAAGCTCGTATTGGAACAACACCAAAATGTGTTTTTTTCCCCGAGAAGTTAGGTTTTCGATATGTGAGTTGTTTTCAATGCTTCAAAAAGGAATGCTCTTACGTGAGAAAATGTATTTAAAAGTAAAATGTATACTTTTTTTTAAAAAGTGGTTGGAGAATGAAAGAACTTATTTTTGTGGGTTTTGAATAATACGAGCAAGTTTTTAGTTAAACAGCCCGGAAAGACAACTGGTAAAAAGAGCACTTGCAGTCACCAGCAGACAAAATTTGTCGTCATCTACAAATAGTTTCAGGAAAGCACTAAAATTTAACATGAAGATTTGGGGCCAAACAGGTGGTAGTTCCCTTATGTGTATGATAAGTTGTTCTGTATGGCTCAGGATGGTTCTTCAGGATGGCTATGTGGTTGGCGTGCTGGGCTGGGAATCATTTGTCCGAGGGACAGAGGCTGGATTTTTGGCGTTGCCAGTTATTTGGTTTGGGACTGGGGTTTGTGGCGTGACTCTGTAAGCTCAGCCAGAGTCGACCGAGCTCTAAGTGGGTACCTGGAGATACATGGGGAAGGTAAGCAGGAAGCGTGTGCGAAAGCAGAGGATGGCTTGCCCCCAACCCCCCATTACACTTCCTGGCTGAAGCGTCACGAAACGGAGATTAGCACCGCTGGTTCGGACCTTAAGGGTCTAGTGCCGTCGCACTTGCTAACTTACTCTTTACTAAGTTTTTCTGTATATTTCTAGTTTCTTATACTGGCCAGGGAACTCTGTTAGGAGATTTGTGATTGCGTTTATTGAAATGTTTTATTTTTTGGTGTATTATTATTAACTATTATTATTATTATTATTATTATTATTATTATTATTATTATTATTATTATTATTATTATTATTATTATTATTATTATTATTATTATTATTATTATTATTATTATTATTATTATTATTATTATTACTATTATTATTATTATTGTTATCATTATTATTATTTTTATTATTCTTATTCTTATTGTTATCATTATTGTTATCATTCTTATTGTTATTACATTATAAGTGATTAGGTTTTAATATCGCCCTTCACTTCTTGCTGAAAAACTAACTATTTTTCTGTTTCTGTTTGATTTAAATTTAGTTCAACTTAATCTAAAGATATAAGTTCCACTACCTTGAGTTTCATAGATCGCAAGCTGAAAGCTTTCAAGTAATTGTCTAAAACAGAGTGATTGTCGCAAAGTTATCTTAGTCCAAAAATATTATAGGTAACAAAGTAATGATTGTCTGAGATTTTATTTCACAGGAATTTTTGAGAGAATTATCATCCTATCCTTGATGATAAGGGTGAATTATTGACAAGAACTGAGGTTTGCAGAGACTGTGAGTTAGGGTTAGAATACAAGCCATTTATCGACATAGCTGTTCTGTGTATAATTATTCTAGGATATTGCATCAGGAACAGAAAAATAACTACTGTATAGCCTCTCTTTTTAGTTTCTCTTAACAGCTTTTGATAACGTGTTGATTGATATTTTTACAACACGGTTCAAAAATTTTATCCCAAATCAAAATGCTATAAAGCTCCATATTGCAAAAACAGAATGCGTAATTATCGATTTCTTTCAATGAATCATTTGTTAGTCACAGAATTTTCTTTTATTTTTAAACCATGTATTTTATGCAAAATAATAACCATCTGCTATGTTTAAAGGAAAGAAAAAAGTGTCACTTGTGATGTGCATAAACTTTTTTTTTGTGAGTATAGGTCGTACATCAGTAAAGTTATCAGTTTCGGAAAGTGAAGAAATTAGTAGCACTGAAAATAGAGGATATATGAGAAGAGAGAGATATATTGTATTATATACTCCTAAAGCCAAAAATGATGGAATTGGAATGAATTGAAGGGAAGATTAATTTTGAAAATTGCAGTAATCTTAATTAATCTTCAAAAATTCAAGAAATTGTTTAAAAGAGTTCCGCTTAGGCTATATGTATTTCAAAAGTATTTTTGCATTTTAATTTTTTCATTTATGTAATTTTCTTTATCTTAGCTACCCAAAAAAATTTTCTAGGCCTCTGACTAATTTCAACCTAAAAATGAATATAAAGGGGAATACTTTAGTTACAAATTGATTCAAATTCAATAATTCAAATCAAATTTCAATTGGCTGAATCCTCTTTTTATTGATGAAAACGAAAAATCGCAGATAAAAAAAGAAAACTGAATAATATGTTTTTTAGAGCTCTCAATTTACTGTATTGGCTAACTCTTTTATTTTGAATCTTTTTTTGATTTAAAATCAATTTTCCCTTTTCAGATGACAACAATTGTCCGAGGTGCGTGGAAGCGCTACAAGAGCTAGAAAATATTGACGATGAAGCTGATAATCTGGACATTACCTTCGTTAAAATCAAAGATCCAAGATACGCCAAAAAATATGGAGTCTCTAAATTACCTGCATTAGTTTACTTTAGAAAGAAATTTCCATCCATTTATAGAGGTAAGTCTTGTTTGTGTAACGCTTAACCAACAGTTTAATCTAGTTTTTAATTTGCATAAATTGTACAAAGTTGTAAGTATAAATATGAAGTTACATAAGAAAATGGTTTTAAAAAAACTGCGATGCGAAGCAGAAACTCAGGTGGAGATAAAATCCCAAATTAGATTAAAGTAGTTTTCTCTTGCCTTAACTCCGAAAGAAATTAAAGCATTTAAAATCCTGAGCATGTGGACTGTTATGAAATTCACTGCATCACCAAAATTTCGCCTTAAAAATCATAAAGTAAAAACCCTGAAAACAATCTGACGGAATATTTGAATTCAATTTAAAGTATTTTTCAAGAGTATAAAGAGACTTTCTTGTGCCGAAAACAGCGTCAATCTTTAACAGAAATTATCGTATATAAGGGGGGCTACTCTTTACGCTAAAATGTAGCTAGTTCTTCTCTGAAAATATTTATGTTGGAAAAAAGGCTATTTATAATTGTGTATGTTTTATTCGACTGATTATCTTTCAAAGCTCTTGACCTGAAAAATTTTTGGCTCAAGGCAAATGGGAATAAATATTCCCCCCCCTCACATTTTAAATGCATATTCTTGTCAAGGTAACTTTTTATCATATTGCTCTGGCGTTGGAGAATTAATTCTCGAAGTGTTGGTTTAAAAAACGATAAAGCTTTAGCCTAAAGGGAGGGTAGGAGTTAAAGAAGCCCTCATAGTCTACAGAGTAGGTTTCTTTGTTTTGAGTTTTACTGTCGTTTGTCACTTCTATTTTTTTTTTTAATTTCATTAACAGCTTTGTATATTTTATGTTTTCCCATTCTAATATCTTGACTTTCCGTATCACAAAATGCTTTATCTTTTATACTCACATCAAGTCAAATTTTAAAAAGGGCACCAGAACCCGCAAAAATGAAAGGGCCCTTTTCCAATATTTAACGACCAGTTGTTGCATTTCATAAAAATCAAATATATTGTATTTACCTTAAAAACAAATAAAAATACATCATTAACATAATAAAACAGTTCGTTATAATGAACTGTAGGTAAGAAGCGACCCGGCTCAATAGTAACCGAAACTCTAAAAAATGGAATTTTGATGCCAATAGATGCATCAATGGATTTGGATTTTTATGCTGATTCCATGGAGCTCTTTCCATGGAGCTCAGTTTTATGCTCTTTCCATAGAGGATGTTTTCATTGGGTAAGGGACATTTCTATGAAGGGGCTGCTGGATTTTCCAGCATTATTTGAAGCACGATCGGAAATTCAATAAAAAAAAACAAATTTTTCCAACTGAAAGTAAGGAGCAACATTAAAATTTAAGACGAACAGAAATTATTACGTATATGAAGGGGTTCACCCCCTAGTTAGTACCTTGCTCTTTATGCTAAAGTTTTTTTTAGTACTTTCAATAGTACTATCTATTCTAATTTAACGGCCTTTGTGATTCAGGGGTTATTCTTAAAGAATGGGAACAAAATTTGAAATTTAGCGTAAGGAGCGAGGTATTGACTAGGGGGTGAACCCCCTCATTTACGAAATAATTTCTGTTCGTTTTAAGTTTTAATGTTGCTCTTTAATTTCAGTTAAAAAAAACTTGTTTTTTTATTTAATAAAAGACAAAGCCTGCTTCTGTTTCTTTGTCCGTTTGATATGCATATGGTTTAATACAATTTAGAATTTCAAGTTGTCCCCAGTTATCTCTCAGCTAGACATCTGTCCCCCTGAAGGTTTATTTTTAGTTTATTTTATATTTCTTTTACTTTATTATCTTTGTCTCAAAGATCATATTTCTAATGCAATTTATAAAGTTGATAAATAACTATTTGTTAAGATAGCAAATCAGCCTTGCAACAAAGTTATACATTTTATATTTTCAGGTGATCTTTTGAACGAGACTGAAGTTTTGGACTGGTTACAAAAACATCGGTTTCGTCATCCCGAACTGAATGTTTTTATGTATGCTCTTGGAGCCATAACTTTTGGGTTTATAGTTTACACAGTTTTCCTCATTTTCTTCTTTAAGAGCCCACATCCCAAAATGGCGTGATATGTGACTAAGGAAATACTGCCTTACCTATTCGCTGCAGCATTCCACTGTAGAGCTGCTGGTCCAATACTACGAAACTTTTCTGAAGCGCGCTAATCCGCTCAAACTGTTAAGTTAATGTCAATGTTATTGTTTGTTTTAATGATTTGGGTTTATTTTTGAAAATAAGAAATGGTGCTTTCACAATAAATATATGTGTATCCTGTATTTTTTTTTTTGTTTAGTTATAACATATCATTAATTCACGATAACTCACCATTCACAAAAGATTAATCCAACATAAAAATTAAAAGAAAAGAAAAAACAAATCACAAGGAAATTTTAATAGGCACTCAAATAAAAGCTGACAACAGTTTTTTCCATTAGGTTCACTTTAATAATCGATTTATAATATTTTCTGGAAAATAGTTAGCATCGATTAGGCTATCAAACAGTTCGTGGTAACGAACTGTTAGTAAGGAGCGACCTGGCTCAATAGTAACCGAAACTCTAGTAAACGGAATTTTGATACCAATAGATAGATCAAAGGAATCAAATTCTTATGCTGATTTCAAATATATATGTTTTCTCAAGTTTAGTTTTATCCATCTAAAGTTACGCGCATGAGAAATTTGCTTTATTTTCGAAAATAGGGGGAAACAACCCCTAAAAGTCATAGAACTTCAATGAAAATCACACCAGCAGATTCAGCGTATCAGAAAACCCTGCTAGATAAGTTTCAAGCTCCTATCTGTAAAAATGTGGAGTTTTGTATTTTTTGCCAGAAGAAAGATCAAGGATGCGTGTTAATTTTTTTTTTCTTTTCCCAGGGGTTATCGTATCAATCCAGTAGTCCTAGAAGATCATGAGAGAGCTCATTCGAACGGAAATTGAAAGTTCTAGTGCCCTTTTTTAGTGACCAAAAAATTTGAAGGGCAACTTTGCCCCCTCCCACGCTCATTTTTTCCCAAAGTCACCCAATCAAAGTTCTGAGATAGCCATTTTGTTCAACATAGTCAAAAATTTAATAAATTTGTCTTTTGGGATGACTTAGTCCCCCACAGTTCCCGAGGGAAGGGCTGCAATTTATGAACTTTGCCCGTTGTTTACATGTAGTATTGGTTATTGGGAAGTATCCAGACATTTTCAGGAGGGGTTTTTTTCTGGGGGGGGGAGGAGGAGGGGATTAAATGGGAGGATCCTTCCATAGAGGATGTTTCCTTGGGGAAGGACTTTTCTATGAAGGGGGCGACGGATTTCCCAGAATTATTTTTAAAAACGATCAGAAATTAAATAAAAAAAATTAATTTTTTTTTCAACTGAAAGTAAGGAGGAACATTAAAACTTAAGACGAATATATATATATATATATATATATATATATATATATATATTATATATATATATATATATATATATATATATATATATATATATATATATATATAATATATATATATATATATATATATATATATATATATATATATATATATATATATATATATATATATATATATATATATATATATATATATATATATATATATTTATATATTTATATATACATATGAGAGAAAAAGAGGTAAAAAGAGGTATTTAAGTAAAAAAAAAAGAGAACAGCGTTGTCAGAATGTCATGACCATGACATTCTGACAACGCTGTTCTCTTTTTTTTACTTAAATACCTCTTTTTACCTCTTTTTCTCTCATATGTATATATAAATATATAAATATATATATATATATATATATATATATATATATATATATATATATATATATATATATATATATATATATATATATATATATATATATATATGTATATATATATATATATATATATATATATATATAATATATATATATATATATATATATATATATATATACATATATATATATATATATATATATATATATATATATATAATATATATATATATATTATATATATATATATATATACATATATATATATATATATATATATATATATATATATATATATTATATATATATATATATATATATATATATATATATATATATATATATATATATATATATATATATATATATATATATATATATATATATGTATATATATATATATATATATATATATATTATATATATATATATATATATTTATATATTTATATATACATATGAGAGAAAAAGAGGTAAAAAGAGGTATTTAAGTAAAAAAAAAGAGAACAGCGTTTGTCAGAATGTCATGACCATGACATTTTTTTATGAAATTTTTAGTTTTTTTTGTGAATCCCCCACTGAAAAAATCGTTGAGTAACCCCTCCCCCCTCTCCGAAAAATTTTTTTGAGTAAAACACGCCCCGAAAAAAAAAATCTTGGATACGGCTCTGCAGACCAATATTCTACCGCTCTTTTAAAGGATTAAATAAAAAAAAAGTTTTATTTAACTGAAAGTAAGGAGCGACGTTAAAACTAAAAACGAACAGAAATTATTCTGTATATGAAGGGGGCTGTCCTCTCCTCAACGCCACGCTCTTTATGCTAAAGTTTTTTTATTGTTTAAAAAAATAGAGTTGTGAGAAAGTCAAACTTTAGCGTAAAGAGCGAGGCGTTGAGGAGGGGATAGCCCCCTTCATATACGGAATAATTTCTGTTCGTTTTAAGTTTTAACGTCGTTCCTCACTTTCAATTAAAAAAAAACTTGTTTTTTTTATTTAATTTTTGAACGTTTTTGAATTAATGCAGGTTTTGATTTTGGCTCACCGTACATGAATAATTAAAACAAAATTTGCATATTAATTTTACTTTTATTTGGTTAAATGGCTTTCTCGAAACTTGTTTAATTTTATTTACGAACGTTTTTATTAGTAATAAATATACGTAACTTACGAATTAACTTACGTAACGAACTTCTATATTCATAAATTTTTAACACGTATATTAGGGGGTTCGCCCCCTAGTCAATACCCTGCTCTTTAAGCTAAGGTTCGAATTTTTTTCCAATTCTTTAAAATTGACCCCTTAATCACAATCAGTTGATCAGTTGAAATCAGTTGAAAAACTTTTTTTTTTATTTAATTTCTGATCTTTTTCTTTAATAATGCTGGGAAATCCGGCGCCCCCTTCATAGCAATGTCCCTTCCCCCATGAAAACTTCCTTCATTGAAAGATCCTCCCATATAACCCCCGATCCATCCCCTCCTCCCACCTACCAAAAAAAAATCCCCCCTGAAAACGTCTGTATACTTCCCAATAACCAATACTATATGTTAACATTGAGTAAAGCTCATAACTTTCAGCCCTCCCCCCAGGGACTTTGGGGGATTAAGTCATCCTAAAAGACATTTTTATCATATTTTCGACCATGCTGAACAAAATGGCTATCTCAAAATTTTGATCGGGAGACTTTGGGAAAAATGAGCGTGGGAGGGGGCCTAGTTGCCCTCCATTTTGTTTGGTCACTTAAAAAGGGCACTAGAACTTTAAATTTCCGTTCCAATGAGCCCTCTCACGATATTTTAGGACCACTGGGTCGATACGATCACGCCTGGGGAAAAAAAACAAAACAAATAAACACGCATCCGTGATCTTCCTTCTGGCAAAATGCAAAATTCCACATTTTTGTAGATAGGAGCTTGAAACCTCTACAGTAGGGTTCTCTGATGCGCTGAATATGATGGTGTGATTTAGATTAAGGTTCTATAATTTTTAGGGGGTCTTTCTCCCTTTTTTCGAAAATCAGCCAAATATTCTCAGGCGCGTAACTTTTGATGGGTGGGACTAAACTTGATGAAAATTATATATTTGAATTCAGCATTGAAATCTGATTCTTGTGATGTATCTATTGCTATCAAAAACCCGTTTTATAGAGTTTCGGTTACCATTGAGCCGGGTCGCTCCTTACTTACAGTTCGTTACCACGAACTGTTTGATAAATTTTAGCGGTCTTCCAACAAGCTTCATAAATTACCATATTTCTCATAGAAGCACTGGTTTTATGCGTAAAAATCAGTTTAATCAGTTGTATTAAGTACGATATGATGATTTACCGCCTCACCTGAATTAAAAGTAATACCTTACAAAGATTCTAAAAAAAAGCGAGTTAGACAAGTGAAAAAATAACTACACAAAGTTAAAACTAAAGTGAGTATGCTGGAACATATTGTCAAAGCTTTAGCTTCTTCTGGCCACGATAACAATTTTTTTGACAAAGATGTTTATTTCAAATAAGGCTGCAAGTCAATACTTTAAATTAGTGTTTACTATTTTCCCAAAGGTAAACTCACGCAAGGCACAGCATCAAGGCTGTAGAACGGATTGTCTTTTTTCTGGGGTGTATTTTCTTCGGGGGTCAGAGGCGAAAAAAAACGCATCAAAAATGCATTTAAATACCATTTTTATGCGGTTTTACGAGTTGGACAAGAATTTTTTTTTCGGAGGGGGGGGGGGAGGGGGGGAGTCCGACCTCCTACCCCACCCCGCTAGGTACGACCCTGCTCAGCATATACTGGTTACCGCTGAAAAGGAATAGCTACCAAATATTCAATTTCTAACTATTTGTACTGCCTGGCTGGTAAATTTTACTAATTCTTTTACCGATCAATGTGATAAATGGTGGCAATTTGGCTATAATCGTTAAAATTGGAGTAAACTTGGTAAAATTTCTCCAAAATTGACAAGCTTCTTGCTACAATTCCAAACGCAAGAGTTTTACTTTGAAGTATTTATTTCTTAATAATAAAAGGTTTCTTAGAAAAATTGAACTTTCATGTCTTGTTTCTTTTAAATTGTTTGGAGTAAAAAGCAATTAAAACTACTCTCCGACATGAAGTTACGCTCCTAAGATTTTCTTTAGGCTCCACTTTTCGTCAGAATTTCTATATTCTGGGCAAATTTTTCTTAATGCTTTCTTTTGTTGCTTGATTTCTTTGTTTTCTTTGACACGGAGATAAAAAAAATCCATGAGAAACGTTGTAAGTGTTTTTTTTTCTGAGTCACTTATCTTTTCATCAGAGAGGAAATAGGATATCCTGCTACTTAAACAAAATCAGTTGCAAAAACAACTTTATATAGTTGTATCCATGGTTTTAATTCGCCTTCTTCTGTCTTTGCTGAAATATTTCTTACAAGTTTGTAATACTGGAAAATGTTTCTTAAAAAGCTTAAAAAGCATCGGAAATTAATTTCCCTCAGAATTGTGTGAGGCACTGCCAGGAACATCCATGATAAAGATACAAAAATGTGAAATAAATGTGTACATTAGGTCGTAACAGAGGACCTTGTAGAAGGAAAAAAAAAGTTCTTCAAAATAGTCATAAAAAGGTTATCCAAGAAAAAAATGGGAAGGATAAAATTTGGTATAGTAGAATATATCTACCTGAAAATTTTCATAAAGATGTATTTTAATAAGTGAGGGAAAGAAGAGATTTTAAAACCATGCGTCACATCTAATTTTCTCAAGCTTTTCCAAAATTTTCTTTGATTTTTTTCCGAATATTTTTATCGGAGCTAAAATAAAGGTCTTAACAAGAGCAGATCCAGGATTTTTGTTCGGGGAGGGGGGTTTACTCGATTTTTTCCCGTGGACATTGTCTAACATCCTGTTTTCTGGTAAGGTTTTGTCTTTACAGGTATTTTTTAGACTAATTTTCGACTCGGTCAAAATTTCGGGGGGGGGGGCTCAAACCGGGTAATCCCCCTGGATACAGTCTTGGGTCTTAAAACAGTATCTATACCAATCATACGAGTGTAAAAGTTATAGCGTAAGATTTAATTTCCCAGTAAGTATTTTGAGTTTGGTCTCTTTTTATGAGGAGGTATAATGTAATGCATGTTGACAGCATGTACGGACTAAAGGGAGTAAACGGTAAAGGGCTTGGCACTAGAATTCATAGTCGAAACCAGCGATGCTGATATCCATTTTATGGCCTTTCTGCCAATGACTAAAGGATAGTTAACACGGCTCTTAACACAAACCTTAAAGGATTAAGCATAGCTATCTCTGCCTTTATTTCACTAACATTTGAAATACCAAAAAATTGGACTTTTGTATTTTTTAGAGAAGATCTTATTTAGCGAAGCATTTATCTCCAAAGAGATTTTTTTTTAGATGCTTTAACTATAAAACATTTGGATCCTAATTTTAAGCAACTCATCATTAGGATTTGGATTAACTAAGGGACTGAACAGTTTCTTACAGTGATTAAATAAAAAAAGTGAGTTTTAACTGAAAGTAAGCAGCGACATTAAAACTTAAAACGAACAGAAATTATTCCGTATATAAAAGGGGCTGCCTCCTCCTCAACCCCTCGCTCTTTACGCTAAAGTTCTTATTGTTTTAATAAACAAAGTTGTGAAACAGAGTCAAACTTTGGCGTAAAGAGCTATGACTAAACTTGCGATGATGAGTAAGACTAATCTTGATGAAACTTATATATTTGAAATCAGCATAAAAATCTATTTCTTTTGATGTATCTATTGGTATCAAAATTCATTTTTTTAGAGTTTCGGTTAATATTGAGCCGGATCGCTCCTTACTTACAGCTCGTTACCTTGAACTGCTTGATTAAATAAAAAAAAAAAGTTTTTTCAACTGAAATTAAAGAGCAACATTAAAACTAGAAACGAACAGAAATTATTACGTATACGAGGGGGGTTGCCCCCTTTTCAACACCTCGCTCTTCGCGCTAAAGTTTTTCGGCACTTTAAAAAACGTTACTTATTGTTCTAATTAAACGGCCATTGTGTTTGAGGAGTCACTTTTAACGAATTGGGACCAAATTTAAACGTCAGCATAAAGAGTGAGGTGTTGAGGTGTTGATTTTTTTTAATTTTTGATCTTTTTTTAAATAACACAAGTATATCCACGGAAAAATCCCCATCCCCACAGAAATATTCTCTGGATAATTCAGTCTTGGCAAAAAGTTACCCCGGAAAATTACCCTTATCATCTCCAAGCGTAAAATTGAATGGGTAAAGAGAAAACAAGATATATAAAGACATTTCGTATAGGAGTTCTGGCAGATTCCCGCAGTATAAAATTTCCCCTGAAAAGCTCACCCCTGGAAGCTTCCCTCTCTATGGAAAATTCTCCCGTTGCAAAATCCTCCCGCAGAAAATTCGTTCTCCCCTCCCCACACCAAAAATCTAAGCATACTTCTTAACAACAAACACGATACGTAATCAATATACGTAATACATAATACGATACGTAATCAAATTTTATAACTTAAAGACCTTTCACCAGGAGCTATGGGGGGTTTTATTATCTCCAAAGACTCAATTATTGGGCCTTTCAACTATACTGAACAAAATACCTATCTCATAACTTTGATCGGATGATTTTGGGAAAAAAGTGGCGTGGGAGGCGGCCTAGTTGCCCCCAAATTTTTTGTAGTCACTTAAAAAGGGCACTAAAACTTTTATTTCCATTAAAATGAGTCCTCTCCCGAAGTTCTAGGATCACTGGATCGATACGATCACTCCTGAAAAAAAAGCATCCGTGATCTTTCTTCTGGCAAAAATTGTAAAATTCCACATTTTTGCAGATGAGCTTCAAACCTCTACAGTAGAGTTCTTTGATACTATGAATTTGATGGTGGAACTTTCAATAAAATTATATGACTTTTAGGGGGTGTTTCTCCCTTTGTTCGAAAATTTGACAAAGATTTTTCAGACTCATAGCTTTTGATGGGTAAGACTAAACTTAATGAAACTTATATATTCAGCATAATAAGCCAATTGCTCTGATATATCTATTTGTATCAAAATTTCGTTTTTTAGAATTTCGGATACTGTTGGTCCGGCTGGCTAATTACTTACAGTTCGTTACCACGAACCGTTTGACATACTTTCTCATTCTGCACTTTTTCACCTAGATTAGATTAGTCTTTTTTTTTACTTGTATAAACCTATGCTAATATATCCAAACATCAAAATAAAAACACTTTTGCCCTCCCCCGCCATGTGGACTAATTTTTGAAATATTTATACCTGAAAGCCAAATTTTCTATTTCTTTTATTTGATCGTTTCAAAATTATAATCTTTAAAGGAAAGTATGAAATTTCAATCAGTTTTGCCATTTTTGACTGTTAAAACAAATGAGCAAAGTTAATTAGTTATATTCTAAAACGCTTTTCGTCAGTAAAAGTTTCAAATATTAACAATCTGTAGATTTCCAGGTATATCTACACCTTCAAAAGCTGTTTGGTGTCGTATTATTTTAGCCTATTTTTTGCTGATTTTTCACTCATATTTCTTCTTTTTATTTTTTCATTCACTACTGCCAAAACTATATACTAAAGTCTTTTTATTAAACTTTTTTTTATCTTTTTTTTTTATTTTTAAGACATTTGTGGCTATGTATAACCGTTTCAAACCGGCTATGTATTACCGGTTATGTATTTTCGTATAACTGGTTTAGACAATCGGATTTCATTTCAACCATTCTTAGAACTTATAGTTTCTTTGTAATATTTACGATTCATTGTCTATAGAATATTATCTGACAACATATGAATAAAAAAATCAATTTTTGCAGTTTCACTTTTTATTTCTTATTTAAACGGTTCTCGCTTTTAAAACTGGAAATATAGGACTATTTCTAATGTTCCACCTTTCCTTTCTCTCTCAGATTTTAAGCTTTTTCGCCTTTGATGTTGAATGCCAAGTCACGAAAAGTTTCTATCGTTCTCTCCTTTGATTGCAGGACTAAAAGGATCCCCACTTATCTGTCTTATATTTTGAAAACTTGGCACTCAAAGATAGGGGCACTTATTAAGCATGTGGCTTTCAGTGTTTTATCTTGTTATTTGATCTTGGCCTTTGAATTAAACGTAATATTGTGAAGTAGCGTGGCTACCGGTTTGAGTTTTCACAAACACCTAAAAAAAAAAACATAAATATATATTAAATAATTGTGCTTCTTTTTTTGGCGAATGGCCTATAAAAAAAACAACTTTCCGACTTCCTGCCTGAAATCCTCTCAAATTATGACCCTAGATAGGACCCTCGCCCAACGGGCATGTGACCTCCGGAACAGACACTTTTAGTTGTGAATTTTCCATTGTCTTCTGAGGAGAAATGGAGATCATCTTATTGGCCTTATAGAGGGGTCCCTTCCTCGTGTCTCTAATCTCTCAATTTTAAATGCTGCTCATTGCAAATTTATCAAATACGTAAGATATCTCACTAATTTTGATATGAAGAAGTTGTAGTCATTACTGTAACGGAAGAAGTTTATAAGAAGAAGAAGAAGGATTTATTGAAAAAAAACATATCAACAAAAAATTATTGCTGCCTCCCCTAAAAAGCAAAGCTTGTCCGTGGGGGAGGTAGAGAAAACAAAATCCTTAAAACAAAGAATACTTGGCCACCGACACCACTAATACCATCACACTAAACAATAAATACAAAATAATATCATATATTATACTTCCTCTGGGAACATCATATCAACAAAACCCCCACAATAAATAAATCAATTAATCAGTCAAAACTCATATTCAGCAAAAAGCAGTTCCTTAATGATTTTTCTAAAAATATTGGGGTCACCAATAGTCTTAATATCACTATTCAAACTATTCCATTTCCGCGTACCTCTATAAAAACAGAAAAACATGAACGGGAAGATATACCTCTAGGTACACAGAAGTCCGCGCTACCCTTTGTATCATGAGAATGAACAGTAGACCTAATGGACAATAAATCACCAAAACAACGAGGCTGAACATCCTGCTGCAGTCCAAAAATAAACCACAATACATAGAACTCACGAAGGCCTGCAGCCGGCAAAATTTTTAAAGTTGGGTAAATTTCTCTAGCAGACATACGTGGAGATATACCGGCTAAAATTCTTACTGCATGATTTTGTAGAACTCTTATTGGTTTTAGGGTAGAAGAAAAAGTAGAGAGCCAAATACTTGAACAATAAAGTATATACAGGTGTATTAAAGAAAATAAAGATGGCGAAGGACAGACTTGGGAAAACAATGTTGGAGTTTCTTCATTATACCGAGGTTTCTTGCCAGAATTTTGCTAGTTAAAGTAACATGTTCCTTAAAAGATAGAGTTTCATCTATTACAATCCCAAGGTATTTAAAAGACGCAGTCCGTTTTATAACGCCATTGGGCATATCTAATTCCTTGATCCATGGGTAAAAGTTTGATGATCGCGAGAAAATAATAAAGTTAGACTTAGCAATGTTAATCTTTAATTTATTTACCCTCAGCCATGCTGTAATTCTATTAACTGATTCCTTCATGGAAATCTGCAGCAGCTCCGCTGTCTTAGCTGTGCTAATGGCTGTTGTGTCATCAGCAAAAAGGGAAACTGTTTCATTAGTCGGGTTTACCGTTAGTTTATTTATTCTATAGCAAAAATTATTTAGACAATTTGGTAAATCATTAATAAATATCAAGAATAATATAGGACCGAGAACTGATCCTTGCGGAACACCTATTTCATTACGCTTTTTTTCGGAAGAAGTATCATTTAGTTGGACATACTGATAGCGATTACTTAAAAAACTTCTTAAAAAATTTAATGATTTACCCCTCAAACCATACACCTCACACTTCTTAAGTAGAAGTTCATGATCCACAGTATCGAAAGCTTTCATCAGATCTAAAAATATAGCACCTATTTTGAAACCTTTATCTAATACATCATTAATAATAGTTGTCAAATAAATCATCGCCTGTTCCGTTGTCCTTTTTCTACGGAACCCAAATTGTGTCTCTACCAGTAACTTATGATCCTCCAAAAAACTCATCATTCTAATACTAAAACACTTCTCTAAAACACGGGAAATAATGGGTAAAACAGATATCGGTCTATAGTTTCCTGGGTCATTTTGAATACCACCCTTATGAATTGGTGTTATACGGGCAACTTTAAAACAGTCTGGGAATTTTCCTTGACGAAAACACTCATTAATTAACCCACATAAAACTTCAGCTATAACAGGAAAAATACATTTAAGTGTTTTTAGAGTAATATGATCGCTACCAGATGAATTACTACGCAACCCATAAATAATTTTTTTAATTTCATCAACTGTTAGAAGTCTAAGGTGAAGAGACACATCAATGGGGTCCCTCAGTAAGGACTCGGACGTTGGGTCACTACTATCAGGCACAACTGACATAGCTAAATTCAGACCAATATTCGAAAAATAACTCTGAAATTCATTGCATATGTCCTTTTCAGAATTCAAAGTCTTTCCCATTACACTAACTAATTCATCAGGTACACTATTTATTTTTAATCCAATCACTTCTTTTATTAGTCCCCAGGTTTTCTTAGGGCATCCTTCGACCTCCTTAAACTTTTTCTCAAAATATTTCTTTTTTTCATTTCTTAAAATTGTATTCAACCTATTTCGATAAATTTTATATAATTGCTTATTTTCTTG